>VUQK01015225.1:16140-61692 GCA_015106715.1 Bujurquina vittata
CCAGGACCCCCAGGACCAAAAGGCAAGACAACAAAAAATAAATCCTTTTTTCTTTCTTCTTCTCTTTTCCTCTACTTTGGACCAAAAGTGTCGGTGCAAAACTGCAAAGTATCATGCATAACTTAATACCGCAAACGCAGAAAACGCTGTCAGTGGGACTTCTTACCTTCATGTGGCCCTCTGAGGTTTTTGAGAACTCCAGCATGAACTTTTCTCCTGTCAGAAGATTTGTTTCACTTGATTTGCGTCTTCTGATCCCGTCGCAGCGGAACACTGGACGCAAATCAGTGGTGGCCTGAATGACAGTCGAGCTAGCCAATGGGTGTCAAAGGGCCCTGAGCGTCGACCAATGAGAGTCGAGGTTCTGCGGGAATGGGCAGACTCGCCACTCACCGCTTCTTGGATTTTGGTTGGACTTCTTTGTTTAGTATTTCTCGAGTTCTTCCTCCGTCTTTTCTGAGGAGACTCTTACAGTCATCTAAACTACGTGAACGTCTTTACACGTGGTTGACTTAACGAAATTTCAGGGAGTGACTTATGCTTCGCTTTTCTCGCATATTGCACGTCTGTGTAGTATGTTTTTTTGTTTTTCTCTCCTCGCAGTAATCGTGTACTATTCCCTTAGTAAATCGTGGGCATTGATGTGGTTCCACTTATAGTGTAATAGTTATATTATATACTTCAAAATATATGGAATGCACGTCTTTACTTAAGTACTGTAATACCATATAGTAGCGTAAGCAAACTCTTCTAGTTCAAGTCAAGTATTCACAATTAAAAGCACGAATAAACATTGATAGTACGACACACTTAGTACACTCTAGAGGGGGCTGTTCTGCATAATTGGTTGACGTATTGGACTGAAAATTCTGATGTCCCCCCACAGTATATGTGAAGCACTGTAGCAACAAACAAAAACCCATTAAAGCACAAAATAATCCCTCTAGCAGGCATTATAAAAAAATCACAGCCCAGGCAAACAATTAAATACTAACCATTTTAAAGCAATAAAAGTATTAAAAAGCAGATAGTATACTTCACATCACATACCTTACACACATTCACAACCCACTTTATTTACACTTTGCTATTACATTGTTTTCTAAACTGCCTTAATTCTTTGTGGCATAGATTTAACAAGGTGATGGAAACATTGTTTAAAGATATTTCGGCCCATGTTGGGTGGGCAGTGTCATGGAATTGCTGCAGATTTGTTAAAGTTACTAACAGTGCAGACTAAATTAGCCTGAACCACTTATACAAGGCAGGACGGATCCATGCTTTCATGTTGTTTACGCCAAATTCTGAGCCTCCCATCCAAACTGCCTCCCCTGTTATCATGCCAAATACGAACAATGATAAGAGAAAATGCATTTTACCACTTGACTGTTCTATAAAACTATTTTATAAAACTGTTTTCACTTTACGCATTACCTGTTCAAACACATGGAAGAAATGCGGGGCGAGCCAGTGCAGTGCTGTGGCTCACCTGTGGTGGCGCTGTGTCACAGGCGGTTGGCGCCTGCTCGTTGCTGTCTCTCTTTATATCGCCAATATACATGTTTGATTACACATGCGCTACATATGCCGATGTTCCACAGTCTGTTTAATATACTGAATGAATGAATGTGTTACCCATGTTTATTCTTTGTGAGGCAGAAAGTACCGTGTCGCACCGATAGGGGGCAGTACTGCAGCAGTGACGCTCCATAGGGAGAAGGATAGGTCCATGGACTTCATCTTCAAATAAAGGTAAGATAATGCATGTTTGTTTGTTTTTTAAAGAGAGACTCCCCCACCCAGCCAAAAAAAAAACAAAACTTTGACCTTACATTAAATATTTTTGTTTTTCTTGCCATCATTGTTAAAGAGTATGGAATTGATTACAGCATAATTAAAATTGAAATATAAGCTTCTATTTTGGGTCCAGTTTCATACATGTGAACATCTGACTTCAGACGAGTCAGAGCCTCACTCGTCACAAACCTCACCTCACGTCACTGATTGTTGGGTTATTGAATCTGCTTAATGCGTCAACAATAATTAATCTGACCTGTAATATGTAATCACATGAGTTGAACTAAACAACACAAAGAAACAAAATATAGATTCAATCCAATACGTACATCATAACAGTATATAACATAAATAGCAATTAAGATAAATATGTACTTCACTGCTCACTTTCTTTTTTCTCACAGCTACAATAAACGTTGCAAATATCACCGTATAAACCTTACGTTGAGCATTTTTATGATGTGTTCCATGAATATTAACTATTCCAGAAAAAAAACACCCTTTGCTCTGATTCCTAGATTTGTGGGATTACAGTTTTATCAACTGCCATCTGACGGCACAGTCACTGAGAGTCTGCAGCAAGTCTAAGTGCTTTCTGGAAAGAGTGGTAAAAATGTCACAGGGCTGCTGAGGTCACCTGGGAAATCAAAGGGTTTTTAGACTGGAGACAAACTAATATAACAGCCAGCTTCAAACTCAAAGAATTTAAAGCTCCCAGGACAGAAGCAGCTGGAGGTATTATATTCCCTGTGTTTTTTTTTATGTGATATCAAAGATGGCCCTCTATACCTTCTGTATCTTATTAGCAGCACCCGAGAACAAAGATGTCTGTCAAGGTCTAAATCTGTAGTGTGGGGGATACAGCTGTGTTGTTGTTTTTGTAGTTGTTATCAGCTGCCTGGCATAGATCTCCAGATGCCATGTGACAAAAATTAGGTGAGGTATTCACTGTGGTATAAAGCTGAAAATTCAAGGTTGTCTCAACTTCAAGCTGGAGCCCTTTCTGCAATGTATAACAGCTGCCAGTAGAGTGCAATGCTCTCACAACTCATGCCAACCTTACAACAATCACTGGTGGCTTTATTGCCCTGTACACTTGTAACAAAAATATAAGCTATTCACTATGACTGCATAATAGACAATCAAGCACTTTTATTATCTCCAGTGCTATGTTTGGCTGTCAAGAGGTCATTCTGGTGATGCACTCCGAGTTATGATCACCGGCCACAGGGTTGTAAGATGGAACTATGAATCTAATGTTGAAAGAGAAAACATCTTGAAGTTTTACGGCATACCACAACAATCACAAATGGGGCCTCCTGTCGATGACTATGCAGCATTTCTGTGCTATTTGATAATTGTGTCTTTTTTTTTCCCCTCACAGTATCTTGAGGGTATACAGAGAGCAAAGTCAGAGAATTGTCTCTCCTGATAGGCTGCTGGTGAATGGTGCCTTCCCAGCCCTAATAGAATGTCTCTATTTCAGGCTCCTCAATTAAGCTGCTCTATTCAGCCTGCTGACTGGCTCCTGTGAAGAATCCATGTCCTCAGATCCGTTGTCCCGTGTCCTTGTCGCCTTTTTACAAACAGTGCAAAGTTTTCCATTTAGTGTGGTTTTTCTGTGAAAACAGTGGTTATGCATAACTTGCTTAAAATTATACCGTCAAGAGAGATTTTCTCAGTGTAGGTCTTTTTTATTAAGAATTGTTCAAAAACGACGTTTGTTTGTCTTTAAATCATTAAGAATATTAAAAACGAATTTTGTTCGAATATGAATATGAATGAATAAATATTTGTGTTGAATATGAGTACAGTTTTAAGTGCTTTCTAGTTGATGATACTTCTCCAGTTCAGAAGGAAACATAATGTGGTGCATTAAACTAGGGTTGCTTATCATTTTACAGATATGACCAAAACAACACAAAAAATATGTACTGTACAATGATACACTGTAATCACAAGGTCACACTACTTATTAAAGTTTTTCGTGTGTGTGTGTGTGTGTCTTACAATTAATAAATCATTGCCAGAAAATGACACTGTGTTATCGCAGTTGCTCAAGAATGTTAAGTTTGACAGAATGACTGGTGAGTCTAGAAGTGTGCTATCATCCTCAAACAGTCCTGTCCTTCATGTTTTCACTGATACTGAATGATTACTATACTAGATAATTAATACTTTGAGGATAATTGACTGCTGTGTATCAGCGTGAATGATAATACGTGCTCCAGCGGTCACAGAACACAGTAAACCACAGGAATAAAAATGCAGGCTATCAATACTAAAATGCATACAGGGAGAAAAACACAAACTATAAGCCTACTGTGAGCAATATTAAACACAGTAACAAAACAGTGCTGGCAATCAGTGGATATTCTCATCAACCTCACACCAAATGTCTTTATATTTTGCTATGAAAACTGCACATAGGTCGAGTGATTTACTAAAACATGTTCAAAGCTAAATCGAAATACAGTATATAAGGCAAAAGCAGAGTTTGTACAATTCTAACAAGCCTAAAAGTCAGCATGACCACCTTTATTCTTCTGAACTCTCTTAGCCAAGCTTTCTTGTAATTTCTTCACGTAGTTTTGAGGAGTAGTTCTCCAGGCTCCTTAAAGGACATTCAAAGCTTTTCTTTGGATGATGGCTGCCTTTTGTTCCGTTCTCTGTCAAGATGATCTCACACCGCTTCAATAATGTTGAGGTCCAGGCTCTGGGAGGCCAGTCCTGATAATGCTGCATTGAGTGTTTTTCTATCCAGGTATGGTTTTACTGCACTGGAAGTGTGTTGGGATCACTGTCATGCTGAAAAATGATTGCCAATCAGACACTTTTCCAATAGTATTGCATGGCAACTCAATATCTGATGGTACTTTTTTGCATTCATAATTCCATCAGTTTTGACAAGATCTCCAACACCACTGAAATATAGCCCCAACCATGATAGAACTTTCACTGTGTTTTACAGATGGTTGCAGACACTCACTGTCGTACCTCTCTCCATACTGATGATGATCTGAACCAATATTTTCAAATTTGGATTTGTCATTCCATGCCACTGATTTTCAGTCCATCTCCTGTGTTTGGCATACCTCAGCCTTTTCTCCCCATTTCCTTTCTTTAAGAATGGCTTCTTGACAGCCACACTTCCATTGACTCTATTTCTGAGGAGGCCCCGGTGAACAGCTGACTGACTGAAGGACCAGATGCGTCTCTCAGGTCCTGTGTCAGGTCTTTGCTGGAATTTTTCTTCCCTATTTCTTAACAACATGACTTTCAGATACTATTCGGCTGCTGCATAGTTTTTTTAAGCCTGCAAACTTTTTCCTCCACTTGTTCAGTTTCCTCAGTTTTTACCTTTGACATTTTTATAGATTCAAATAAAGAAAGCAATTTAAAATTGATTCTTTATTAAATTCTCTTTTATGTGTAGATACGGCACTGGTTCATCCCTCAAGTTAAGTGCCTTTTTATGCTTGAGTAATTCATAAGTCAATGTTAACCTTAACAAACAAACAAAAACATTCCTCTGGAAATGGTGAGGTACCAGGAAGAGACTAAAAATGAGTAAAGAAGCAGCCAGTCTCCCATGGAAAACTTTGAAAGCCTGGAGAACTGTTGCTCAAAAGCACTTTAAGAAGTCCGGCTCCTTGAAAGCAAAAAATGAAGAACTGTGTATTATGCGCTTACCCTTACTGCTTTACCACATCCTTTCTCCACTTTCTCTTTCATGGATAGGCTGTTGCTCCTGTAAAATGTTGGAAGTATCTGAGCAGCTCCTTGGTGTTCACAAACTGTTGTAATTTGCTCCACTTAAGCTCTAAAATTACTCTTCTGAGGGCTAGGTAGATTGTGATAATTAGATGGACAATTCTGCATGCAAGGAAGTGCACAGTTAAAAATGTTGCATATTGTGGTAATTAAAACCACTTAGACACGAAATATTATCTAGTTTGATCACAAACACATGTACTGCACAACCAAAACCAGTTATTCATATGTTTAACTATCCACAGTTGTGTTACTGTAAGTCTGTTTTCTGAATGTGCTAAAACATTAACAAAATTCATAGAAGAATGAGAAGTTTTCTTTTTAGGTGCAGAAGTAGCAAGATGTGAGTGATTTCACATCTTGTTTTGAACACTTTTGAAACAGTAGTAGCATGAAACTGACAAGTATCTTTTTCTTTATGACGAAATGTAGTCTTCATAAAGCATTTATATTGCTAACAAAATTGTTAAGATATTAAGTTAATACCCAAACTCCAAAAAAAAGGCTTCCAAGTCAAAAGTTTGGTGTCAGCACATTCCTTGTGCTCTTTTGTAATCTTCCCCCCCACTCTCTCGCTCATCTCTTCTGACTTGATCGCTGACTTTAGACCATTTTTAAAGATCCTGGCTTTCAGTGAAATTCTGAATCCAAACCTAAACTGAACATTGATATTTAGCTGACCAGTGAAAATATACTACTTTCTGGATGAAAGACAACGAATATCATTTTCATTTGCTCAGCTGTGATAGTTTCTAGGCTCCATCATGAGAAAATGTTTAAAAAGTTCCCTCACAACTGCAACAGCCATATTTAACCCCTAACATCTGGGGCAGCAGTCTGAATCACGAATGATTACACTTTAAAACTTCAATCTCTCTTACTTCTGCGGTATTATTCCCTGCTTAAGTGAAAGTGTGCTGGTATTCAAAATGAATATTTCATCTCCATTTCACACCTGGCACTCCATCGTAGATGCCAGACATAATGTGGAGATGACACACCACAGTGGTGCAGACGATCCGAGGAGGGGAGCTGTAAATATAGCATCAGTCTTGGCGGGAGCCGATGACAATCTAGGATCTAATCTGAAGCAGTTATCAGCATCTGTTGCCTGGCACCCAGTTCTGTGGGGGTTTTAGTTATTCATCTATTGCTCCATATCTGTCACTTTCTTTGCATCTGATTCCTTGTACAGAGGACACATTTAAGAGTGTGGGAGGATGTAGCCTCTCAGTAGCGTCTACTGACTTAGTCTGTCAGCAGTACACACATGTCTCCTTTGACAGTTCTCCTGATTGCAGGAAGAGGTTAAGGTTTGGAAATTGATTTGTTTTGCTAGTGACCATGGTAAATGTAAATTGCTTGAGCGCCTGACCTTGAAGAAGTCCTGATTAATAATTTGCATATCTCCAGAGTGGTTATGTGTCTTCACGCTGCGGACTCCCATCACTGTTACCAGTGCCTTTGTTTTCTAATCATGCAACAGCTGGATGTGAAATCTAACATCTAATAATATTCTTTTTCATTATGTATTCAGTGTGTACAGTATGTAGGCAGGTTGTTTACTGACATTATTTTGATGTAAATCACAAAAAGTCTGCAAAAGTCTCCCATTAGCGCAGCCATTTGTGTCCATCTTCACATGAATAACTAACAGACGAGCATGAACTCTGGAAGCATTAGCTGGAAAAAGACATAACCAGTCTAATTTATGGGTAAGACAGCAAGAAGGCTCTGGGTTTATACAAACTATCGCCCACTTGAATATGAGCAGACAAAAAGGGATCCCACCACAAATCATAGGCTTACAGGAGACGGGAGACAATTGGAGGCTTGTGATTTATCAGCGTCCTGCAACATTTGAACCAGCTTTTTGACAAAGGCCTTTTCTCCCTAAAGAGACAAACCAGCCTCATCAATTTGGGTGTCCACTGCAGTCTTTGTCACCAAGGCTCGTGAGTTATAAACCAAGAGTACGTTGATCAGCGTGGAGCTTGTTTTATGCCCCTGTCTAAGCTGAATACTCCTCAGCTCATTTTCCTGAAGGTGTTTTTTTTCTTTTGTAAAGTATGCCGAGAGAAATCTATCAAATGATGACTGGGAGGCACTGGAAGGCCAAAAACAAATTGCATCTAATATGTCACCAAGGCAAGAAATGAACACCAGCTTAACCACAAATATCCCTCAAACAAGGATGCTTTCATACCTGAAAATGTGACTTACTGTGTGGTTTATGATGTCTAAAAGAAATTTGTTTGAAGACTCTAGCAAAGAAGTTTGCTAGACTCCATGTTAATACCTGACACAGTATCTCTCACTCAAAGGATCTGAACTCAGTTGCACTGAAAGTAGAATAGTTTATTCTTTACAGCTGCCAAATGCCACACATCTGTTAAAATCAAAGATATAAATTTAAAATGGCACCGTGACACTGTAGATATAATGTTTCTCTCCTGCTCCTAAATTGTACTCAAAGACATAAAAAAAAATGTAATTTGAATAAATTATTGTACAATATGGAAAACACATATCTCTCTTGGAAGAGGCAGTCTGTTTATCCAGGCAACCATCCAGGCTAAAAGCACCAAATAGCAAAATTATGAATGGTAATTTAATCACATAATGGCTCCTACACTCTCCAAAAGTCTAATTCCTTGTGTCGGCTCCTCTGTAAGTAGTATGCAGTGTGAATTTTAATCATGGTTATTGAGGACAATTGTTTTATTCCATTTTAGACAACTCTGTTCATGACTGATGGAAAATGATCTTCAGCAGATTCAATATAATAATTCAAAGGCGGGATAATGCTTATGCACATCTCTGAACAATGTTATAAAAGTGTATTAGATTATGTACTTCATAAGAAATATCAGACTTATAAAAACTCAAGAATGGATTGTTATCCTTTCTTCTCCCTCACCACAGTGCACATTTAAGTATTTATCTGCAGAGCTAGATTGTATTCAAGGAGACAGGTGATAAGATTTTGTGATAATTTTATAAATATTCTGAAGTTATGAACTGAGTCCATCTGTGAGGCTCATAATTTGGCAGCTGCCAGCACAGAAATCAAAACAAAGTTTGAGATTCAAAACTATTACCAGGCGTGAACGTTAATAATGAATGATTCAAAACTGTGTACGTTCATTGGCAGTGTTTAAGAGTGCAAAATTTAAACATCCACAGATGGTTATTACATTATAGTTAAGGCTGTGGAGAAGATATTGCATATGATTATTATAAACAGAACTCTTGATTGCAGGCCAGTGACAAGAGGAAACTTTCCTGCATTTAAGTTAAACAAGTTGCATGCCCATCCACAAACCTGACCTCTGCGTCCTTTCTTTCAGCCTCTTTACAAGTAGCACGCAGTAAGTGACAATTTGCTGTGCCCATCCCCTTTAATTATTGCTCTTATCCCTGTCAGTCTTTCTATTCTTGTATAGCACAGAACGGGTTTTTAATTCCTTTGTAATTTTTTAAGCAATTTAGATTTACTGGAGCACACTTGACATAAGAAAATGCCTTACAGTGGGGGAACATTGCACAGTTTTTTTTTTTTGCTAGATGCAAACAAATTTTTTGCTTGTATGTTTTTTGTTTGGTTGGTTTTCTTTAAACTGCAAACTTGCAAACTTTTGGGATTAATGTCATTTGCTCCCAGACCTTGTAAGCAATGATCTATCACTATTTTAAGTGGTAAGCTTGTGAGTCATGTCAGACATGTAGCCCTTGCAGTTTGCATGAGTGCAGACAGACACTGTTTATCCCGGACCATGCACTTCTGCTTTTGAATTTTTGCAATAATTCTAAACAGTGTTCTTCTTACACCCTCTTGTGCACTGCTCCAGCATCTGCCAAACAAAGACAGGACAGTTGCTGGTTCTGCTTAGAAATTGAAAATTTCTGTGATATATTTTAACAACAGTGCACAATAATCTAATAGAAATATGTTTGTAGGTATGGATATTGTCAAGATATTTAAGACATATCATTATCAAAGCAAAATATTGCATGTCAAATCCCATACGTCCACTATTAAACTTGCTGTTTTAAATGCTAAATGCATTCACACAAGTATAGCTATATAAGGTGAAAGCCAGCTTTCATGGATGGTGTACTGAGAATGTGCAGAAAAGAGTGTAGAATTATGTTTACTTTTCATCCTTTGTGGCTGCTATTTTGCTATTTGTGTAGTAGAAAGGTGGAAATTATATTGGATTATTGGATCGGACTGAGAATAATCACAATGTCTTTAGGGCAGAGTGCCCTAAAGCATACTCTGCTTTATTGTCCTTTTTGATGCTAATGGTGAACATAATTCATCAAATGAACAACATGTTGTATTCAATAAGACTTAAAGCTAGCAATTCTACCTCGGTCATGAAGAGTTGTTTTTCCGTAGACTTTTATCCAGTTGGACTTTCTTTTGCCACCAGAGGAGTTGCCCCTGGCTAGTCATTATGAAAAATACAGGTTTACAGCATTTATGCATTAGCTTCTGTCTCCTCTCTCTCTCTCTCGCTCTCTGGCTTCTATCTCCTTCTTTGGCCAGCCTATTATCCCAGTAGGGTATCTGATGACTTCTCCATTCCGAATGACATTCCAGTGTCATTGCTGTAGATCAGGGAATGTCAATTGGCGGCCTTCGGGCCACATTCGGTTCACCATAGCTTTCCATCCGGCCCCCCAAATTGTACTACCACAGGTATTATATGCCAATCAATAATTTTGCATTTAAAACCTCCAAACGCGATTTCCCATTGAACGTAAATCCATCCATGTCCCTAGAACCAATCAGAATGTAAGACTGGACCATGTGACTTCAAGCATTTTCTGGTGGCACTGAGGAGCCAAAGCAAAAACAAAATATTATTTATTAAAAATTAGGTAAATTACTATATTTACGTTTTTGAAAAAAAGCCACCTCACCATTGCCTGTGAAATTAAATTTCTAAAATTTACCATAGGATCTAGATAAAAAATAGCTTTGCATCTGAACACTCCATATGTTCCAACATTTAAAAAATCAACAACAAAAATGCCTTCTGAAAAGTAAGTTTTGCATAGATATGCATAGGTTTTCCTGTAATCTCAAGTGACTGCTCTACCAGTAGCTGGTGTTTTGCGGGGATATGATGGGTTGTATTCCTATCAGAAAAACAGAAACTAAGCAAATGCTCATATACTCAAAAAATGATGTGAAACTTTTTTTTGTAACTGCTTAAAAGATGAGCATCATGTAGAAATAACTGTCACTGGATATTTAGAACTCATCAGGGTCTTTGTGCTAAATACAATCAGGCCGATCTGTGGCTGGACTCAAATAAACACCGTTTGACTTTTCAGGTGACTAAAGCAATTCTTTTCTCTATGTGAAATGGCAGGCTGTGAGTGCTCATATAGTGCAGTGTTTACCTCTAGCTTTGTCATTATCACTCACCAGACAGATTGTCTCAAAGGCCCAATCAGACCAGTTGAAGAAGATTGTTTGTTTATGTCTCTGGCTCTGGGTGTTTTTGTGCAGTGCCCTATTTCAGTCTTGATAGCGGGCCACAATTTCAGTGTTCACCATGGAAAAGATCCTTAGAGCTCCATTTATGAGCTCCATTTTCTGTCATTTTCATCAGTAGAAAGATCACTGGAAAGTCTAAGGTGACAGCCAAATGAGAGAAAAAGTTTTTTTTTTCGTTTTCTTTTTGTTTTTTTGCTAGCCCCTCACCCGCACAAGATTTGTTAAAATGTATTTGAGCACCATAGTAACAGAGGGACATCACAAGGCTTTAAATAAATCAATTTTAAATAGCAGTGCTAAACGGATGTTGGTATTTAGATAAGGTGTTTCCCCCACAACACACACACACCATGCCAGGGAGGAAAATGGACACAGCCCAAAATGAATCCTGCAGGCTCAAAATTTTAAGTACTGAGTCATACTTCACTCTAATCTAATTGAGTTGGAAATTAAAGTCCCAGAATACGGTTAGTGACAGAGCTTTTATAAATGAGGTATAATAATAGCCAAAGCAAATTGGGTGTAATATCATCAAGTCAGTTTTGGAAAGTCATGGAAGGTAACATATCCATGGACAAAGTAGTGCAAAGTGAGTTTAGAATGTATTTTTTTGTGTAGTTGCAGAATACACTATGTATTTATACTTCACTGTGAATTTAGTGTGTTTAATGAATAATTTCACATAATTACAGCAATGTATCATTGGTAAGTCTTTTACAAAATAGTCTTGCAGAGTGTTGAACAAATGACTGCCGAACAACAGGAAAGTAACAGCTCTCACTGTTTTAGTATAGAGGATAATATTTGAACTCGCCACCGCCCTCATCAAAGTAAATAATTTCAGTTGTTTCTGTGTTTGACTTCGAAAACTGATTAGGTTCAGAGCATGCATGTGGCTTTCAAGTTAAAATTAACTTGGCCTGTGAAAATATCATCTAAATGTCATCACAACATCATACCTGACATCTTATTGTGGGTATATGGCCACTGACCCATGCCTGATTGGCCACAGTGTTCAAACACTGGTACTAGTGTATCCATTTTCTTTGATTTGTGTGTTCTTTCATTCTTTTTCTCTCCATCTGCTTCAAACGCACAATTTGTATTTTGAACTTTTGGTTACAGACTGTCCTTTTGATGTAAGGACAGTTTCTTAAAAATCAGAAAGTACACGGCTTAACAAAGGTTAGTGTTATTATGCTTTTTTATATTGTTTTCAGGTTGCAAGTAGCTGATAGCTGTCCCTCAAATTTTCACAAATAAATAAATAAAATCACACGTCCCGCCCAGAAACTTCCCTCAAATCAAGGTCACAACCTCTAACTTTTGGGGGAGGCTTTTCATTATCAACAGTATGAATGTCAGAATACAAAATTTCCCCAGTTAGAACAGTAATAAGATAGATTTTACTATCAGTTTGCAATTAAATGAGGGCAAGTTTGAAATTCTGATACTAGAGAGATTAACCATGATAAATCAGTGATAATCACAAATCTGTTGCCCTTGGCATGTGCATAAATTCACATTAAACAGAAATTCCTCCTTAAATGGCTGGAATTACTGCAGGATGGCAGATTAACTGTAAAATGATGTAGGCACTTGGCAACCTTACCTTTATATAAGAATATAAGCAAAATACAACCAGTTGCCAACCAGCTGACTCCAGTCTCCTAATGCAAAGAGATGTGTTGCAGATAGAATAGAATAGAATAGAATGCCTTTATTGTCACTATACAGGATGTACAATGAGATTGGAGGGCCACTCCTGATCGGTGCCACAAAAAAGAAAGTCAAACTTCCTGACTAACCAATAAGAAATAAAAAAAGTACAAAAGAGAGCACCGAGTGGAGGAGCCGTGAGCCGCTGCGTCTGTGCGCGCCGCCATCTTGGTTGATGAATTGCACTCAACCAGTGCAGACTAACTCAGATTGATTGCAACATATTGGCAATCTGTCTGTATCTAAAAATTCAACAGCAGTTAAAACCAAGGTGCTGATTATTGACAACAGGAGAAAGAAAATGGATTTAGTTCCTTTACATCAGTGGAGACTGTGTGGAGAGGGTTTCAGACTTCCAGCTCTCAGTACCTGCACATAGAGCAACACCTGACTTGGAGTTCAAACACTTCAGTACTGGTGAAGAAGGCACAGCAGAGTTGAACTAAACTCTGAGGATCCTCAGGAAGAACCATCTCACCAAAATACCCATTGTGTTCTGCTCACTAGAGCATAATGATATACAGTACAGCATCTGTGTGTGGCTTGCTAACTGCACAGTGGCAGAGAGGAAATCACTCCAGAACGTTGTCTCCACCACCTAGAAGGTCATTGGATGCCCTCTCTCCCCTCTCTGGAAGGTCTTTACACTTCCCACTGCCTCAAAAAAGCTAAGCGCATAATTAAAGGGTCTTCCCACACTGGACACTTTTGGAGCAGCTGCCCTTAAGATGCAGATGTTTCAGGACAATTAAAATATGGAAAAACAGATTACAAAATAGTTTTTATCCAAAGGTCATAACTGCAGCAAAAACTGGTGAAACTGTGCATTCTATTAAGGGAACAAATCCTGAAATGAATGAAAATGTCATCTATGTGTGGTATAGTGTGTATTTTGCTTTCCTCCTTTGAATTTCTGTTAGAATTTTTTTATAGTTACTTGTAGAGATTTGTATAAATATTTGTAGACTTTTTATACATGTTTTTAGGACATGCCAATTTTTTTTGAAATGCGCAATGACAATAAAGTTATTTATTTATTATTTCCAATCAGCCTGTCAGACCACAATTGTTTGAAGATACGTTGCCTCCCACAAGGTAACCTGTTCAATCACCTTGCTTTCAAAAGTACTTGCAATCAGTTGCTGAATCTGAAAAAAATTCAATGCAATCACTGAGAAAGACCCATTTTTCCTAGTCACAAGGTGGTTGCGGTCTTATTTTTTTACTCTACTACCATACAGTATGTCTGAAACATTAGGGAAGCCATTATTGATCCAGTCAGCTCACGGCTTTTATACAGGCTTATTTCATATGAAATATGGTGCTTACATGCTTTGCTGTTTCTCTGATTTATTCTGTAGAATTGAAAACTATTAGATGGCTATGAAAATTTGCACACACACACTGATCATAATAATCAGTTATTACGCATTTAAACCTAGCTCAAGCATCAATCCTAAAATTCTTGTGAGTATTTTGCTTTATTTTCTAAAAACTGAGAGTCACATTTATGACATCAACACTTGTTGTTCAGGCTGACGCTCAACAACGTAGTGACTGTCTTGTGAATAACTGATGCAGGCCATTAGTAACAATGTCATAACAGAAGAACCCAGTTGGCCTTTAAGATCTATCAGCACAGTTTTATGTGTGTGTGTGTGTGTGGGAGGTGGGTGGGGGTCTCATTCAGTGGCATACGCGTGAAACAAGAAGTAGAAAACAGCTGTGACTCCTGCATGAGATCCAGACTAAGCTTTCAGAGAGTGGGTTTTGTCACATCTGAACGCGCTGAGGCTGATGATTTTGTCAGCCAGGACTTCTATAATTGAAAATATCCATTACTTTATGTAATTTATTACTTTGTCATAAATCAGCCTTGGAGTTCTTGGACCATCCAGTGTGCTCATTAGAGTTTTAATTAAAGCACTGAACTACGATAACGTTGCAATTTTCTGAAGGGCAATGAAATGTAATGAGGGAAACACTATATCTCCTCTTAATTTTTCATATTTTAATGTGCAAGGTTTTGTCTCTTTTGTCTTTGATGATAAAATGCAGTCAGCGTGGAGCTTTTTCACCAGATAAGCATTAAATACTCCACACCTTCAACCCTGTCTTCTGTCCATATCGTCACATATTTGCTTTGAGATTGCAGATCTGTCTTTGTCCTTTTAAATGATGGAATTGAGTCATTCATGTGACAGCTGTAGCCTTCATAGATGAGTCTGTATCAGCTGTACTATTTCAATGCTGAGAGGGCTTTCTATAGTCTGTATATACTTTATTTAAGCACTGCATAGCCATGGACGTGTGTCAGAAACAAACAACCTTCAGAAACAACCATTCACATCACTATCAGAGTGTAGTAACATCAACGCTTTAGTGCATAATTGCTTTAACGGTCTCCTACTTTAACACACCTGCATTTGCTGGGTCCATTTGCCATTGACAAACAAGCCTGAACACTCCGCCACAAAGCTTCCTAGTCGTCATTTCATGCTTACGGCAGGGTGCAGTGTTTACATTCTAATTCCTCATCCCACCCCCATCTGATTTGAATGTGTTTTGTGTGCGCGCTATTGGCTGTTATGAATTTCACATAGGATTTTGTATGGTGTTTATTTGCTCTGCTCCTCAAAGCTTAAGAGGTTCCCAGAGTCAGAATCATTTTTCTCTAAGTGGTGGGCTTTCATGAGCAGCTGTTACACAGCAGCTGGCCTTAAGATGTTGGTCAACACTGCAGTCGATGAGTCTTTTCAGATTTTGAGCATTTTTCTTTGCAGCTCAACGGTAGGCTGGATGAACTGGATTCACATGCTTGTTACTCTAGTGTGGCTCTATGTTTTGGATAATGAGGGCTGGGCTTTGATCTTTTCTAAGTGAGTCATAAGATGAGTACTCAAATACAATCAAAACTGCTGGGTTCCATGTGAATTTATTTATCCACACCCACATTGGATTTTTTTTTCTTTGTTTGTTCTTCCTTTTTTATTTTGGCTCTATAGCATGTCAGACTGATCCGACTTACTTTCTCTTTCTTGTAGATACACTTTCTATATTGTTACATAGTCATGAATGCACGACCTTTCTACATGTTTTTAATCTGTTTCTTGCACTGTCCCTTCAGTTCTTTATGCACAACTCTTCCCCATGTCCACCTCATTGTTTTTATTTCATTTTCTTGACTACCACCTTCCTTTTTCAGTCCCTCTTTCAAGCTGCTGTTGCTCTATTTCTCTTTCTGACAGCTATTAAATATGGGTTTCTTTATTACAACAAGGAGAAAATATCTGCCTTTTTTCTCTATTGAATGTCCACTCCATGCATCTTGAATAGCAGTACCATGCCTCTTACATTAATGAATGTGTGATGACTGTAGAAAGATTCTTACCAAATAAAGAAGGACATGAAACCCACTATATTTACAGCTCTATGTATTTCCTACTTATGATTAACATTCAGTGGATTGGGGCTTGGCAGGAAGACCAAATGAAATCCTTTGCAATCATCTTGGTCATATATTGAGGGATGTTATGTATATGAGCTGTGCAGTATGAGATGATGCAGTATAAAAATATCAGATGTTATGGGTATTCATTGTGGCATGAGAAAGACTTTAATGTGTGAATGGTTGGTTAAATTGCTGGAACTAAAGTAAATGAACGCAAATAATCCTTTTTTAAAGCAACTGAAAACCATTTATTCTTGAAACTTCAAACAGGCATTAATTGATTTTTTCTTTGATATAGTTCTCAACATGCTGTCAAAACAACACTAATTTAGTATCACTTCATAAAGCTCGTGTGATTAGTTTTAGCTTTATTAATTATTTGTCAGGAACTGTGCACTAAAATATTGATCTCTTAAGAGAAAAATTGCCTTGTAGGAGATTTAGCTAACAGTTCATTTCCATGTGCATTCCCTGGACATGTACAGAAAATATTAAATATGCTTTTTCTGTAATTATTGCATGCTCTATTCCTTCCAATATAAAGCACCTTGAGATGACTGTTTTTGTGATTTGGCTGTAAAATACAAATCTACATCAAAGACCCCTAAACTTTACTAGTACTTAAAAAAAATTCTTATAAGTTCTGCGCTCAGCTTATAAATGTTTTCGTCTTTTATTCAGAATAAATGATCAGTGACGTGGAAGTAAATCAGAAAAAGCTGAATCAGAAAAAGCTGTGAGCTGTGATCACAAAAAGTACATGAAAATAATTGTGAAAAAAGCTAAAATGCTCTTGTGATTCAAACGCGTCATTGCCACCTGTTTCTTTATCTGGAAATAATTCATCCTTTTTACTTCCAAACTTGAGTTATTTATTTGAGTGTGGTGGTTAGCACTCTTGCCTCATAGCAAGAAGGTCCTGGGTTCAAATCCACCATCTTGCTGGGATGGAGTTTGTATGTTCTCCCCATGTTTGCGTGGGTTCTCTCTGGGAACTCTGGCTTCCTCCCACAATCCAAAGACATGCATTTAGTGTGGTTAAGTGGTTATTCTAAATCAGCCATACAGTAGGTGTGAGTGTGAATGGTTCTCTATCTCTCTGTGTTGACCCCATGACAGGCAGGTAACCTGTCCAGGGTGTATCATGCGTCTCGCCCTATGGCAGCTGGGATACGCTCCAGCCCAACACCCTGACCCTGAAAAGGATAAGCAGAAGAAAATGAATGGATGGAGTTATTTAGCCTATCGTAAGGCTGATTTTAGAGTCAGGAGCTCATAAAAGATGTGTTTCAATCATTTACTTTATTTAAACTCGTACTGACTGTGAGGGTGAAGTCGAGGTCATAGTTTGTTAAAGTTGCAAGCTAAGTGTGACTAATGTCTCTACCACTGGTACATCTGCACACATAACACGCTGCTTTCAAGACCATAAAGTTTTTCTTTTTCTTTTTTGATTGTGTAATAGTACAGCAGTTGAAGTGCAGAGAAAAAATGTCAATGCAACCCTGAAACTGTGTTGAACAGTGAAATACACTATCTGGTCACTTTATTAGGTACACCTTGCTAGTACTGGGTTGGGCCCTTTTTTGCTCAGGTAGTCTTACTCAGGTAGGCTGTGGCATTTAAGCAATACTCAACTGGTACTAAGAAGTCCAAAATGTGCCAAAAAATATCCCCACCTTTACACTACTACCAGAAGCCTGAACCATTGATGCAAGACATATGGATCCATACTTTCATGTTGTTTATTACAGATTCTTATCCTGTCATCTGAATGCCACAACATAAATTGAGTCATCAAACCAGGCAACATTTTTCCAATCTTCTGTTGTCCAGTTTTCGTGAACCCATACAAACTGTAGCAATTTCGTGTTCTTAGCTGATAGCAGTGACACCTGTGCTGTAGCCCATCTGCTTCAAGGTTTGATGTGTTGTGTATTCAGAGATACTCTTCTGCATTCCATACTAGCAGGCTGTTATTTGCGTTACTGTTGACTTCCTATCAGCTAAATGCAATCTGGCCATTCTCCTCTGACCTCTGGCATCAACGAGGCATTTTCACACAGTGAACTGCCACTCACTGGATATCTTCTCTTTTTTGGGCCATTCTCTGTAAACCCTAGAAATGGTTGTGTGGAAAAATCCACAAGAGACTATGTGACATACAAATATATGTCATCCACTGAACAATCAATGGCCCCAGGTGCAGGACAGGCAGATGAAAAATACCTTCAAATCTCAGCTTGTATGGTCAATTAACTATTAAAGAAATTTTCCCAGTCACAGTAGAAGACAGGAATGCACGACACGTAGTGGGTGAGTGTACCTACATTTCTAAATCTCAAAGCACTACAAAGATGAAACTAAATGAAAAACATGTGCATACAACAATTAATTTTAAATGACCAGCAAACAAAAATCTTGATTTTCTTCACATTTGAGCAAAGCTGAATAGGGCACGGATGTAGTGTAGACCATGAAAATAAGTTACAGCAGGAAAAACCGCATTGCTTCTACATCGCCATTTCTTGGTTTTTCACGTCTACTTAGAGAGGCAAGTCTTTTTTTCTCTCTTTACTTTTCCCTTCTTCTTAAGTTATCCTTCTTTTTGTTGAATATTTGAAAGCCTCTACTGTCACTATTTAATGCAAAGTACTGTGAAAAATTGCCAGTAAATGTTCTCTCTAAAGTTCAGTTGGCACCCAAGAGATTTTGAATATGTCACAAAAGGAGAAAGAGTGCAAAAACTCATCGGTAGAGCATGCATTCGGCAAATTGAGGTAATTGTATGTCAAATTATTAAAGAAATGAATAAATAATTCTGATGCAGGCAATGAGAGCAATGTAAAAAAAGATTTAGATTTTACTAATTGTTTACTTTTGAATGTATGCACATCTATTTCTTTAAAATCTCTCTTAAGCAGGGAAAACAGTGATTTAACTATGGATTGTGCACCTTTAACTGTATTTGCGTGATTATGGTGTCAGGGTTATATTTTGGGCTCAGTGAAAAAGAGGTTTTTACACTGGATTTAGAGGGGAAAATAGAAAAACTGGCTTAAGATGCACCACAGCACCATAAGATGGTAACAAAAGCAAACTTCTTTGTGTGAGAAACCATGCACGTTTTTTAAAAAGTCTCAATTCATGAATATTTTACATCATGTGCCAGAACTTGATCTGAATATCTGAATGTACTGGAGTCCATCAATGGCCTATCTGTCTTAATACCAAAGCCACACAGCCTCTCACTCTCTCTCACTCGCCCTTTTTCCCCCCTCTGCCTCTTCCCTCTAACGGTCACACACAAGGCCATCCATTCAAAGGCCTTCCTCGTCCAGCCCCAGCAGTCCCCTGAGGTGTCTATGCAGGCTGTGCTGCCTGGGATTAAAGTGTAAGATAGAAGTAGCTAGTGGGAATTGTTGCTTCTTCCTAGCTGATCACGGTGGCTCTGTAGGGCTTTTGGAGTTCAAATTATGGAGGACTGAGTTTTTTGGTAGTGGTTGATATTAATGACAGAAATTATTCTTTTGTATAAGAGCTGGAAGTTAAAAGCATTTGACAATTGGATTGGATCATTGTATAATGCTGGCCTGTATTTTTTTCACGTTCACTGTGTTAAGTAAATCATAATGAGGGGTGTCCTGTAGTTTTAGGTACAGTAGCTACTACTCTAAATAGCTCCAAGTGTACAGTTCTTAAACAGCATAATCAAATGGTGTTTTAATAGCTGGAAGCTCCACTCTGTGTCAGCTGTGTTGTGTGGATTTAATTGAAACTTCTTCCAGGAATATGCATCACTAAAGCATAATAAACTGCTTCCAGGGGGTTCTGATTATTACTGAAATCTTTTTGCATTAGTGTTTTTATTTTAAGTTTGTCCAAATTATGTGTTTTGAAATTACCACTCATCACAGACAGCCAGTGCCATAATGGCCCAAATTTAAGATGATATTTTTTTCCCGCATATTACATTATTCAGAACGTGTAAATGACATTTTAGTTTTTGCATCAGCAGATATCGCTTTGGAATAAATGAAGTAGCGTACCATCTATCACATAGTAAGGCTGCTACATTAGAAGAACACACCATTATGGACTGTTTGCAGTCTACATGTGTCATTGTGTTTATCCTAGAAAATGTGTCCATATTTCGCAGTTTCACACATGATAACATTCTTGCTACTAATTTTAATAACAAAAAAATAATCGAATGGGTGTATTTCATGCTTTTATTTAAAAGAAAACATCCTGTTATCAAGCTGCTTTCATATGTTTAGATATATTTTAAGTGTTTGTAGATTTTTAGAAAAGTTCTGTGTCCAAGCAAATTCATCCGATGTCAGAATGTGCAAAGAGAAAATACCCCAAGAGGTACATCTCAGACTCTTCAGGCCTCAGCTAGCATGTTCAATGTTAAAGTGATGACAGTACAATTGGAAAAAAAGGGCCACAGGACCTGGGCACCTTGCAGTCTTTGAGTTGAGCATGACCTCCTCTGTACATCAAAGTATTTTAGCATCAAATGTGAAGTAATCTGTTTGGCAACTAAAGGCTGCCAATTAGCTGAAATTGTCTCATGCAACAGGACAGTGATCTCCAGCACAGCAGCAAATCTAGAACAGAATGGCTGAAAAGTGACCCAGTCAAAGTCCAGACCTCAACCTACATCACCACCATGTTCCCAGTAAGATCAAGGACCTGATCCTGAACTACAACAATTTCAGGCTCAGGGTCACTTCTGGGTCAGTAGCATCCAGATAAGATCAGGTCTTATAGGATAAGATCAGGTCTTCTCAACACAGCCTCAAATTCAGATCCATCTAGGAAAGCAGCTGAGGTTTCCTCAGAGCTCCGTCAACACATCACTTCAACCATACATAATCATCGCCTCAGACAGAACAAAACAACTGACCATGCTGGAACTCACTGTGCCCTGGGAAGAGCGAATGAAAGAGGTCAATATCAGGAAGCGTGCAAAGTACCAGGAAGTAGTTGACAAGTGCTGGCAGCTGGGCTGGAAGACTAATTATGAACCAGTAGAGGTGGGCTGTAGAAGCTTTGCAGGACACTCACTCTGCAAAGTCCTCAAGCAATTAGGTTGCCTGGGTGAGGGTGTCTGATGTCGAAAGACCCAAAACACCCGATGACCCCAGGCTACATCACTGATGATGCTCCCAGCGCATGCAGGAGATGCATCTTATATACATTGTTAAAATAAAAATAGAAGGCAGTCTGGAAAATATTGAGGTTGAGGGTGTCCTACTGTGTATGGTGATGTTTTAAAGTGAAGTGACTTCTAGCTGCTGTGTCAATCATTGCAAAATATGCACCACTGGACTCCCACCTGTAGATATGGTAGAAAGTAGAACCTGAAAACAAACACTGAGCTTTGTAATGTGTATTTCATTTAGTAAAAATGTGTATTTTAACTCAAACCATGATGTTATCCTACCCCTAACGAGCAGTTATGTGCCAGAATCTCACCTACCATAAAATTTAAAAACTAAAAAAAAAGTGAAACTAGAAAAACAAAATAAAACTTTAAAGCAGTTTGAAGCAACAAACTCCAGTATTGTGGGTAAAGCTGGATGTGTTCATTCTTTTAAGTACAAAAACTTGAATATATGTCATCTCCCAGCAAATACTTAAATAAATCATCAATGGCTGACAATCTTTTCTTGATGTTTAGTCTTGGTAAAAAAAAAAAAAAAATTAAAGCTGTAAAATTGAAGTTGTGACAGTCATAACCTAACTGTCTGCTGGAAGTCCTTTTTTCTAGCATGTTTGTGTAAAATAAGTATTTTATATTTCAGGCCACACATATACAGGTATTTTTTAAAATGGAGATTTTCTGTTTTCCATCCATCCATCTATGTGAAAATGCAAAAAACAATGTCACACACTGTCAACAGTATGCCAAAGCAACACGTGCAATATACTGTAACCCTAACTGTATAGAAATGCTGGCCAGTCAGGAGCCTAGTCAAAAAAAATTCTGTAACAATGTGCAAAGTCTGACTTCAAAAAAGAAGATAAGGCCACAAACCTTTGACACTGCAAGATAAAGTCTTCTTTTTCTTGTTAAGGTCAGATGAAAAGAAAGATACCAAGTATTTTAAGGCTGAGGTGGAAAAGTCAGTTAACACTATATGGCTTGAAACGTGCAAAAGAAAAAGAATAATAATGAGAGTTTCTACATTCTTATCTGCCAGAAGGGTTTATTTTTGCATTTTCATTTTGAGATCACCAAGATAATATTTTTTTTAAGGTTCGGGCAGGTTTCTAATCTTTAATGAGGTTTTTTCTTCTTCTTTGTTTGGTTGTTTGTTTGTTTTGTTTAAAATAAAAATCTGGAAACATCTCAAACAACAACTTCAGCTTTAGCATATAAAAAATTAAAATCTTGCACGTAGAGGGACAGATGTTAACAGGAGTGGACCTCCTCACTCCACTCTTATTAAACGTATTATTATTATTACCAGCCAGAAGTGTTGGTTTACAAGCCATGCCCAATAAATTGTGTAGTATTTGTGCAGTTCCACTGTACATATTATACACTAAATACCACAATAATCAATGAATGAATTGATTGATTCATTCATTCATTAATTAATAAAAAAACATTTTTGATTAAAAGTGGGTTGCTTAATCAGGTCCAGTTTTTTCCATCCCAATGTGACGTTGTCTGCTTCACAGTGCATCACTACAATACTGGAAGTGACAGGTGAATTCAAGTCTGTCAGAAATGAGGTGGAGGGGAGGAGGACTGATGACACGGAGTGGCACAGCGAGCGAGGCGCACATTGTACTTTGCGGTAAAGGAAAGGCAGCGTGCTTCTCCTCTCCATTACATTTCACTTTTCCAAACACTGACGGTAAATGAAAGAAGCCAGGATGTAGAATCCGTCAAATAAATACACGAGCAGAGCGTTTCTTCTGAGTCTTGCGGTCCCACAGAGAGCTTCATTCTGCCGCTTCGGTCGCGTCTTTGCGCTGCGCTCGGTGCCGGAGTCTGCGGATCGAACGAGGGGAGAGAGGTGCCGCTCGCTGCCTCCGCTCGCTGGATGGATACCAGCTCATCCTTTTTCACTTACAACTGAGGACCCGGGTTGGAAGAGTTGGGATTTTGTTCCCTCCTCCACTCCATCTCCTTTTCTGTGAGTATTCGCCGTCCCTTTCAGTCACTTCTAGTCTTTGAAAGTGCTGATATTTAGTGAAATTTGCATATGTCGGGTCAATAAATGCGTTTGTTGGAGAAGTTATTGGCTACGTGCGTGAAAAAAACCCGGTGTTACAGAACCACGTTGTGTCAGCTTTTGATTATGCACAGACACAAGCTGTTTACTTATCAGGTAATGTAGGTCAATACGGAAGCATCTTCAGGTCATTATGCAATTAATGTACTTTAAAATTAATTAAAGGAAAGATTGTGTAATGTTATCAGCGCATAGACAGCTCGGGAGTAGATTTCCTCCTTAATAAGATTCAACAGGTTTGGCAGTCACTGGTTTTCACTGTAGGGCAGCTAATGGAGCTGCTGCTCAGGGACAGAAGCTTTGTAGTTGTCTATCAATGCTGATGTGTGTTAAACTGTATTTAAAAAGAACAATTAGCTGTATACTGTACATTTAATTGTTCTTCTTTAAGCAAACGTGGGCTTAGAAAGAATTTCACATGCAAACTAATTAATTGTGATCCAAATCAAACTCATGCAAACTTAATTTCTTTTGGCAGAAATTAGATTTTAGAATTCACATAAACTTTTTTTTTAATCCACCTTTAGCTGTTCTTTCCATTTTGCAGCTTAGATGACATTTTGCATGACATTTCCAGAGATTTTGACAAGAGATTGCAGAGAGTGACAGGAAATTTAATAGAGAGGGAAAATGTTTTGAGGAGAACAGGCATTGCGTCATATGCTGTAGCACCATGATGGCAAGCATTGATCAGGTTAAACACTGCATGTGTTGCTGTTAATTATCAGCCTTTTATGTTTCCCCTTTTTTGTTTTACTCTTCAGATGCCAGATCATTTTGAAAACAGTCAAGTCTGAAGGTGAGGAAGACGACGTCCAACACATCGCTTCACAATGGCAACAGGAGTAGCAGCGTGGCTCCCCTTTGCCAGGGCTGCAGCCATTGGCTGGATGCCTGTGGCCAACTGCCCCATGCCTATTGCACCAAGAGACAACAGCAAGAAACAAGATGAACTTATCATGCTCAATGTCAGCGGCCGTCGCTTTCAGACCTGGAGAACTACGCTGGACCGCTACCCGGACACCCTACTGGGCAGCTCTGAGAAAGATTTCTTTTACAATGAAGAAACCAAGGAGTACTTCTTTGACCGGGATCCTGATGCTTTTAGAAGCATTCTCAACTTCTACCGAACAGGAAAGCTCCACTACCCCCGTCACGAGTGCATCTCAGCCTATGACGAGGAGCTGACTTTCTTTGGCATCATACCTGAAATCATTGGTGACTGCTGCTATGAAGAATACAAGGACAGAAAGAGGGAGAACTTAGAGCGGCTGCAGGATGATCAGGAAGAGAATATGGACCTGAAGCTGCCCAACATGAACTTCAGAGAGACCATGTGGCGAGCCTTTGAGAACCCCCACACTTCCACCATGGCGCTGGTCTTTTACTATGTAACTGGGTTCTTCATTGCTGTCTCGGTCATCACAAATGTGGTGGAGACAGTCCCGTGTGGTGCTACTGCCAACCAGAAAGACATGCCATGTGGTGAACGCTACACTGTTGCGTTCTTCTGTATGGACACTGCCTGTGTTATGATCTTCACAGTGGAGTATCTATTGCGCTTGTTTGCTGCACCCAGCCGTTACCGCTTCATGCGCTCTGTGATGAGCATCATCGATGTGGTGGCTATCTTGCCATACTACATCGGTTTAGTGATGACCAACAATGAGGATGTGAGCGGTGCCTTTGTGACATTGCGTGTGTTTCGAGTGTTTCGCATCTTCAAGTTCTCCCGCCATTCGCAGGGCCTGCGGATCCTGGGTTATACGCTCAAGAGTTGTGCTTCAGAGCTGGGCTTCCTCCTCTTCTCACTCACGATGGCCATCATCATCTTTGCCACGGTCATGTTCTACGCAGAGAAGGGCTCCAGCTCCAGCAAGTTCACCAGCATCCCAGCTTCCTTCTGGTACACTATTGTCACCATGACGACGCTGGGGTGAGTAATAGACATATGCCCCCACCCCCAGCCCCCCACCACACACACACACACACACACACACACACACACACACACACACACAGGTAAATATATTCACACAGTTACACACTGTGCTATATGTGTATCATGTTCAGAGAATTAAAACAGAGTTGTTTATGATTTTAATAAACTGAATAATTTATGAAAACCACTTTGAATTTCAAATGAGCATTAAGGCAGCCTTCTCCCATACTTCAGTACGCTACAGCTTATTTGAAACTGCCAGTGTGAGTAATGGTGAGCAGTGTAGCATTTATCTATCAGCACAAGCATTCATGACATTTTGGTTGCCTTAGTTAGAGCTCCCCAAACGAGAAAACACTGCTTGAATATATATAATACATGAGAATCGAGTAGATGCTCTGATGATACTCTTCTAATACTAATAAATTGTATTCTCTTTTGTTAACTGGTATTATTTTTTTGGTTCAAAAAATGTTTCCATTTCATTTTCCATGTCAGTAAGTTGCCAGAACCAAGACATTTGAAACTGTTTACTGATATTGGAAACAAACAGTTCTGATTATTCATAACCATCCAATTAACTAACAAATCTTTATAAATTTTCCACCTCCATACTCCTGTGGCAGCACTCCTGATTATCTTTGAATAAATAATAATTTAGCTTGATTGTTTTTACAGCACAAGAAATCGCTTTTCTATTGTTTGTTTTTTTTTCAGCAAGTTTCCTTTTTTCTAATTGGGGCCACACCAGGGGCTCCATATGTATGGCAAAAGCTTTCAGTTTAAAAAATACTTTGCGAGTGTGAAATAATTTTACTGCATTATAAAGTGAGATTTTCCCTCTGTATGCCTGGAGGCGAAGCATCCCATGAGGCATCCTCTGTCACCTTTATTATGATTCCACTCTGCTCTTAATCTTTCCTTCAAGCTCCCTGAGATTCTGTGCCATGAATGGCAAGGTGAACTTAAAAGTGTTCCCGAAGTTTGGCTGAGTGTGCTCCACTATTAAGAAGGTAAAACTGAAGAATAATTACGAGTTCCTAAAAATCCATTCTTCACTCAGACTCTCTTTGAAGATAGTGCTATGTATGTAAATGAAAAATGTCCTTTTGGGGGGGGGGGATGACATGGAACAAAATAATTTTAATGGTTTCAGTGACTCAGATGAGTAATGTAAATGTATTTTTGAATATAAATTACTTTCAACATACTGTAAGTGAGCAGGAAAGGTATTAAAGGAAATGTCTGTGTTTTTGAGTCTGTCTCGAAGCAATGCCCCCATTTCATATGTAGTGAAAACATTTTTGGCCTCTGAAATTCTTCATTCTGCACACAGTGACCATGAAATGATTCCCACCTAACATCAGTGTAAGTCACGCAGGGCAAAATCTGCAGGCTTTGTTTGAAAAAAATGCAGCCAAAGTTTATATGAGGCTTCAATAGTTTGCAAACTTGCATGGATTGGAATTAAGGGTCTAAGGGTGCTAACCAGTGATTATGAAGATTTTCAAAACTTCATAACATTTCAAAAATTGTTTCAGCTTGTTTGTAATATTTTATGAATTTACAAAATTAAGGCAAACCCTAAAAAAATCTTTATTGACTGAAATTTGTCATATTCTTTAAGCAGTCAGTTGATTGCTGGTAGGGCTGTGTTATGAACAAAATATCCTGATTGTCATGTATACTGTATCACAATATAGTACATATGCTATAAATTCAGTGAATTCATAGTTGACTGCAATGATAATGTCATTGTCCAATATATATTACATATTGCACAGCCCTCATTGCTGGGCAAAAGAAAATCTACCTGCTAGACTTATAAACCTAAATGAATTTTAAATAGACTTTAAGTGTTGCATTTGCAACATTAAATCCTTTTAACTTATTCTGACCTGTATTCCTATTGAGGAATAAAGCAGATGAATTCCCCCCATAATGCAATAGGAGTGATTTTTTTATGTGTTTTTTGTGATCATTAAAGAGAGCAGCCCTGACATCCAGTCTCAAAGTGTAGCTGCTGCTACTGTCAGATGCTGGAACTATCCAAACTGCTGTAATAATACAATTATTAGACAAAATTTGAACTATGGCAATCCTGATATCCTCACACTCAAAGCCATGCCTTAAACAGAAAAATCTGTTGTAATTCAGACCAGTCAACCTACCATTTCTCTGTTTTTATATGTTAATGAGTTGGAGAAAAGAAGCCGAGACCTTCTTTGACATAGTGTCTACATTAATTAAAAGGAACACTTTCCATAACCTAAGCATTCCAATCAGAGCAATTCCTCAGCACAGGGTATTTGGGTTGTTCTTTTTTAAACTGACCAGGTTCTCTGTGCCATTCCTGTCTCTGACTTCCTGCCCTGCTCATCAGCTCTGTGCAGGTTGCCATTGCTTCCATCATAGACTTGCAGTGTACTTTCAGTAGAGCGAAGCGGAGAGCTACTTCTGGGATGCTTCTGAAATGCACAGTGGCATATCTGAATGAATCACAAGCATTAACTTGACTGGCCATGACCTGCTTCCATGTCCCAGTGGGATTCAGGCACAAGTTTAGGCAAGTTCAAAATTGTAAAAATGTGGACAAACAGTTCCTTCCACCACTAAAAATAATTCATTGTGAAAGCTCATTGATGTAGCACTGATTGCCCAGTTAATGAGAATTTGCTTGTATGATGCCATATAGACCAATCGATTGACCAGTCAACTTGGAGGATACAGACATACTTAAAATCTTTGTTTCACTAGTGGAAATCATCTGAAAACTGAAATTTGACCTTTTTTTAAAAAAATTTATTTGCCTGCTAAAGCTTTGTTTTAGCTTTAGTTGCATTCGGGAATTAGGACTCTGACTTTTTATCATTTCCTAACGTGATATTGTGTGTCCTCCAGGATGTGTGGGTGGGACGAATAACTAATGAATGACGGTTTTAATTTATGTGCAGAAGTTTCATTTTATGCATAAAATTAAATGTCTATCAGGACTTACATTGTTTAAAAATTAGAATGATTTTCAGTTAATTACAAAATAATTTGCAAGTTTAATTAAGTTATAGTATTCATTATTGTGCCATTTGTAGAGCCCATGAACACTGGACAGGACAATGTGTGTGTGCATTGTCATGCTGCACCAGAATTCACCCTTAACTATACTGTAAATGTTACTTTGTGACTATTTTCCCTAAACTAAAAACTAACAAAATCATGGTTAGAGTCCCGCTCAGGTTTCCAGTGATATGTTTTGCTGAGAGACCTAAAGGTTCCTGACTTAGTCTTTCAACAACTTGACTTATGGGAAGCAGGCTTTTTTTGTGTATTGTTATATATTATTATATATAATACAAAAGCCAAGCATGGACAACAATAATCCTATGACTCTCAGTACAGTGTAAGGTCAAACAGACTGCCTGACCTTACCTGTGCAGTATTCGTATGGCTTTCTATGTGCTGTGGAAGTGCTATCTTTTGTATCACACATACAAAAGGATAGAAATGCCAAGGGGAAAGCATTATGTAAATTGTAAATCTGAACAATGTGTTTTCATATAAACCCATTATGTTTGACACACAATAGGCAGCAGCACTAAAAGTCTATCTACAGCTCTGACAAAGTGATCCTCATCACTAGTGAAGGACAGTTATTTGTCATTGGGAAAACTATCAATTGATGCGTGTACAAAGCAAACGCACACACGTCATTTTGTAAGTGGAGCAATTCAAGGGCTGAAATTCAATATCTTTCATAAATACTATGGTCTGTACTGTTGGAAATAATTCTGCAGCAAATTGAAAGTATCAATTCAGAATATAAAATTAGTATAAACTATTCCATATGTTGAAACTTTCTCTAATTGCCTGAGACAAGGATCTGCTCATCATCTTTGAGTCTTTAAGTGAAAGATAAATCTTAATCTGGGAGTCACTATCCTCTGTTGTTTTAGGCAAAAATAATACTCACTGAGATCCTTTTGTTGCACTTTCAATATTACAAAGAATTGTATTCAACTCAAGTAATATTATTATCACTTCACCAGCCTCTCCTATGTTGAGTTGTGCTACATATATGTAGAAAGAAGTGGCAAATTTCAGTAATATGCATCATGAAGTGGACACAAATGAGAATAGGCTAGAGAAACTAACTTGGCTGTAAAACAGCAAATGATAGTAGAGAATGAGGCTGTACCTGAATATTTAACAGTTGAAAATTTATTTGTTGCATCTGTATTCAGTTTTCCTTTTTCCATTTCAGATATACATTTTTACATCCACCAAAGAGGCTGCGTTTTTGGCAGTGTTTGCGTGCATGCATATCATTCTGTCTGCAAACAAAAAGCCTGACATTTTTTTTTTGAATGGATCTTCATAAAACATTGTAGGTCTGTAGAGTGGGGTCATTTTAACAATATATTAAATCTTGGCTTACATCCACCAAGGTCTTCAAGGTCAACTTAATGATTTATTGGTTGAAAATGTACAAAAAGCCTTGTAACTATGATTTTGTCAACAAAATATAGGAAGTACCATATAAATATTTGAACTAGGTCACATTTCACCACAGGCCTCTCCTTCAAGGTCAATAGATTGATCTGAAGGTCAAAGTGATAATAATGCTATATAGAGCTATTTAATACTATGATTCTTGCTGCCATTGTTGGACTTCCAACACTTTCATCAAGGTCAAATAGGGTTAAACTTTCATAAAATGTCTTTTATCTTGCTTAAACTTAAACTATGCTTAAAATTGTACTGCCCTTAAAAGTAAATACTGCCCAGAGGGTGAGCTGCCATAGTGGAGGTTTGTTCTCTCAGAGGGGTTCTTGTTTGTTTCTGTTGTTATTTTTTTTAGCTTAGCTATTTTGAAGAAAAAGTTGAGGTTTTGTCGTAGCCTTGGCGCTGGTGGCAGCAGCAGTAGCGTCTGTTCCACAAAAACTTTAACACTGGCCATAACTTCGGAATGATGTGACCTAGGATGTTCAAATTCATACCAAAAATGCGTCTAGTGAAACTCGCAGACGAGTTCAAATCTCTGTGAGCTTGACCTCAAGCCAAAGGTCAGAGGTTAAGTTTTCTGAAAAGCTTGTGAAAGTGATAACTCAAGAACAATCTCAACAAGGCTGTTCAAATTCTGACCATAGATGTTTCTACTAAAACTCTCAGACAAGTTTGAATCTCAGTGACTTTGACCTGAAGGTAAAGGTCAGAGGTCAAGTTCCACAAAAACTTTAACATTGGCTATAACTCAAGAACAATTTGGCACAGGAAGTTTAAATTCACACCATAGATGCATACTGTTCAAGCTAGACCAAACTCCATACACTTGTGACTCTAGTTCCTCTTTGTCAGCATGAAAAGGATTGGTTTGATAACATTCACTGAACTGAGCAATACTCAGAACACTGGGAAAGTCCAGGGAACTCGGGGAAAGTCTAAGAAGGATAATTGTAGATTTACACAAGTTGTGACACTCTCAAGGATACTATTTCTAAACAGCTGAAGATTTCAAGATTATCAGTTCAAACAACTGTATGAAAATACAAGTTCTTGAGATGCATTACCACTTAGCCAAGGTCTGAAACAGTGGTTCTCAAATCCAGGCCTCGTGCCTCCCTGCCCTGCAGGTTTTAGATGTGTCCCTGATCCAACACACCTAAATCAAATGGCTGAGTTACCTCCTCAGTATGCAGTCAGGTTCTCCAGAGTCCTGCTAATGACTTCTGTTTGACTCAGGTGTGTTGAAGCAGAGACACATCTAAAACCTGCAGGGCAGGGGGGCACGAGGCCTGGATTTCAGAAACACTGGTCTGGAAGAAGACACAAACCGTCACCTCAGATGAGAGGAAATTTGAAAGTTCAGGAATAACCCAGGAACCACCAAGGAGCCGTGGCGGTTCCTGGGTTATGCATGGTGGTGGTAGCATCATGCTCTGGGGTTGTTTTGCTGCCAGTGGCACTGATACACTGCAGAAAGTAGATAGAATATTGAAGGAGGAGTACCTCCAAATTCTTCAACTTCACCTCAAATCAACAGCTAGATGGTTGAGACTTGGACACAATAGGGTTTTCCAACAGGACAATAATCCCAAACACACATAAAAACTGGTTTTTGAAATGGATAAATCAGGCTAACATTAAGCTTCTAGAATGGCCTTCCCAAAACTCTGACCATAACCCTATTAAAAATTTGTGGCCTATGCTTAAAAGGCACGACCTCCCCAGGAAACCAACCAATCTAAATCAACTCCACCAATTCACCATGAGTGGTCAAGTATCCAGCCAGAATTATGGCAGAAGCTTGTTGACGGCTGCCAAAAGTGTCTGGTCGAGATGCAACTTGACACAACACCAGATATTAGTGGGGGTGTATATATATCAGAGTCTGTATGTTAACTTTTGACCCTGTGTGAATTAGAGAAAATTCAAAATAAACTCAAATTTGTGCACCGAATCTTTTGTTAAAGTCATTGAAGATGTATGCTGTACAATCATTCCACCCTGGTAAAAGAATAAGTTCTTTGAGAAATCATTAAAAGCCGAAAATTACCATGACATTCGTGCCCATGATGAGTTGTAAACCTCTGACCAAAACTGTATATTTAAAAAGACAAACAGAAAACAGGCACTGATGCATTACAGTGTGCTCTTTGTTTTTACAGCTTACAACACCCACACATCTACAACAAAGCCGGTCAGGTTAAAATAAAATAGTTCAAATGCTTTTGCTTGTAACAGCTGCCCCCCCACCCCTCCCCTCCCCTATAGCTTCTTATACAGTATGTGCATTTGGATGGGTAAACGTGTTTATATGAGTACAACTGCAACTGAAACAACACCAGCCTCTCATGAGGCGCAGTGTTCCCTCCTCCCTGTCGCCTGTCAGTCTGTTCACCTACTGAAGGAACATATGCTCAGGTGATGAGGTCACCAATAACCCATCTGTCAATGCATCTAAAATGCTTTAGAGGAGAAACTCTTTTATCTAATACTGGAATTGCATTTTTTTTATTCTCTTGGGCTCTATTTGATCTGTTCTTAGAATATCTATCTGAACAACTTTAAATCCATTTTTTTGTTTGTCTATTACTGAGTATTTGTATGTCATAAATTGTATGATAACCATTGGCAGTGTTTGTATTCAAATCAGTTTAAGCTTGTATTTCCATATCAAAAAAGCTTTTATCCAATATTGGTATAAATAAGGTTCCATTACATAATGTACAATGTTCCGTAGTGTTATTTTTATTTTTGGGTAATGCAGACAATTTGCAAGCAAACTCCATGTACAGTGGCTAAACACACATCCTATTCTGTATGAAAAACACTCACTCTCACACCCTGATAGAATTTAAGCTTTATCTAAATCTTAACACATCCCTGAAGGGCTATGCTTTATAATAGTTGTAAAAGAAACATTTACAAAGGAGGAGAAATGAATTTTCTTGATTTTAAAAGGTTGAAACAGATTCAAAACCACTAATTCCTAAAGTTTCCTTTTGTTAGATCATTCCAGTCTTTCAAATTCCACATTCTCATGTTGGGAATACTGAACTTTTTAACTACCACAGCTCATGCCCAGCTTCAATACAGTGATTCTAATGATGTTATTCAGTGAAGTATCCGTCTAGCGCAGCATAAGGAGAAATGATTACTGGATTCAATTTAGTTTGCCGTCATATTTCTGTGAGACTGCTTGAAAGTACAGAAACACAATATACAAAACAACAAACATCTTTACAAAAGATATTGCATGTGGCCTAATATGTTATAGGCTTAAATTAAAAGAAAAAATCAAAAAAATTAACTCAGCAATTTCTTCTGCACAAAAAAAGCCTTTGATGCTGACAGTTGATAATCAAGTCTGTCAATTATTTATCAGTCGCATTTAAGTTGAAACCCCAAACACACACACACACACACACACACACACACACTCAGCTTCTGATTCATTTGCACACATAAATAGTTATTGCCTTTGATCTTGTCGGCTTTATGACCTGCCTCCCTGCGTGCTCTCCATGTCTGCATGAGCCCAGACAGCACAGCACAGCAGTTCTGGGTAATGGGCTGGAGCTGAGGGAGATGAGGGGGGAAAGGGACTGACTGGCTGTATAATCAGCCACTTTCACTGTCCAGGAACAGGGGTGTTAAATCAACCTCAGGTGGCTGATAAAAGAATCTGGATTGAATCTCAGCAAGGTCCGCTCCCTGCGGCTGCCTGCCGACGCTGGCGCTGGCACTGTCGGATATGCGGGCACTGGCATCAGTGGGACAGGATCCGAGAGATTGATGAGGAAGGAGAAATCCCTCTCGCCCACTCTCTTTCTCCCTCTGACTGTCTTGTTCTCCCTCTTACTCCCCTCATCCCCCTTGAGTCTCCCAGGGGAACAGCTATTTTAAGAGCGCAGGCACTATGTGTGAAAGGGAGTTAGCAGTTTCAACTATAATCTGATACATGATCCAGACACAATGGATGAAAGCAGTCATTTTTACCTGCTTGACAGGTGCACTGAAAGCAAAGGTTCACTGGTGAGGTATCGTCTCTCCCCAGTCTCCCACACCTCTAAAAACATTATTAACCCAATAATGAGAGAAATATTAATGAGGTGTGCATTGAAATCTGACTCGGGTGTTATAATTAGAGTGATTCTCCCAGTTGTAGAGTCCTGGTCCTGGACGGAGGCTTGTTCTGTAGCAGAAAGTGAGAGAAAATGTTGTTATGCATGTAGGTCATGTTCCCATCTCTGCCTTAATCAGTGGCTATATATAATCTGCTTCTTTCTTCAGAGATACTTTAAGCTCTCTTCCCTCCATGTTCTCTGTTCAACATCTCTATTAGATAAAGTGGACTGGGCCTAGGGGCCAAAGGCAGGACTAGAGAGGTCAGATGAGTTGTGCTTCAGCTTCACAAGCTCTCTTTGCTTTAGTTTTGGATAAAAATGAATAGGAACTGGCTGAGTAAGATAAACAAAACTCATCAAACTCACTTTTATCCAACGGCTTGCTTCAGGGTTTTTTTCTTCTCACAATTTGTAAATCACACAGCCATAAACATGCAGACCTAAATCAGGGAACTAATGATTTTTTTTTCCTTCAGTGTATCCATTAAGCTTAAATTACACTGTGGAACCATGAAGGATCGCCTAATGTAAATTCATCTGCCCATGAAGGTGGGAATTAAAATGTTCTCACTGGTCACTGTCAGTCCGACAACTGGCATTTCCTGATATATGAGTAAAGCCTTTTCAGGAAGGCTCTGTGAACATATTACCCAATTTGGGTTATTTTGAATGAAAACCAGACAAAACTGGCACAAATAAAAGCAAATGAACAAACAGGTGAGCAAAACATTTGACTATAATTCATCAGGAGGCACAACCTGTAAGATGTGGTGTTGTTGGTGAAAGATTTTGCGATGGCAGGCTCCAGAATAACTTGTTATCCCAGAAAGGGGCCAGGTCTCTATGGCACTGCATTTACAAGCCACACTTGAGCAGCAGAACACGAACAACATAACCAACATCAACACATTAAAAAAACAAGGAGGCAGCACCTTGTGGTTTTCGTTCAGCAGTGAAGGAATACCACTCAAAAACACACCTGTTCTCTAAGGCTTTTCAAAATGAATACTAGTTTCTTGTCTGTTTTTGGTCATTTTGGTCACTTTTTAGTCTAAGTCTTCTTTTATTTATTGTACATGTTAATGTTTAATTGTTACTGTTGTTTCTCAATAATTTATTTTTTTGAAATTTTTCCCCCTTTTTTATTATCTGTGTTGTATTTTATTGCTGTCTTTTATCTGAAAAGCACTTTGTTCAACTATTTTGTCTTCTTTAAAGTGCTCTATAAATAAAGTTGGATTGTATTGAATTAAAATAATATGCACAATATGGCCTACTTAGCACAAATTTTTAGTTGTGCTTTAAAAGTTAATTTCATCCATCCATTCATTCAATTCTGCTTGTCCTGTTCAGGGGGGCTAGAGCCTATCCCAGCTAACATAGGGTGAGAGGCAGGGTACACCCTGTACAGGTCGCTAGCCTGTCGCGGGGCTAACACATTCACACCTATGGGCAATTTAGAGTAGCCAATTAACCTAACCCCAAGAGCATGTCTTTGGACTGTGGGAGGAAGCCAGAGTACCTGGAGGAAACCCAACAGTCAACTCTGGTTTCTTTGAACTTGTGGCCACAACTATTCTTTGACCTTCACCAAGGGGTAGTAACCATGTAAACTCCTCCCCTAGCCATAATGCCATAGTGTCCCTTTACGTTTCCTTAAAGCAGCTGTTTTCTTATCTAAAACTAACCAAGCCATAACTGTGGCAGCTCCTGATCAAAAAACCTGCAAGTTTTGTAAAATATTGCGTGCAGCAGGCTTAGAAGGCGCAGACAAATTTATTCACAAGTCCCAAAACGGTGGTCAGATCACACAGTGTTTGTCTTTTTGGAAGTTAATGTTCATGTTACAGCATAGGAGCCCATTGACATTTTTCTTTGAGCTTTAGCAAAAATGTAATACATTTGTACACCCTATGAATATTTCACAAAATCTAAATAAGGTCATTTTTTTTAAAAAAAAACTAACCACTGATCCCCAGGGTAATGTAAAACTATGAGTAAGTCTGGCGCACTAAGTTTGGTGATGAAAAAAAAAAAGCACCAATCTTAGGCCTGGGTTTGACTCTCCAATCCTTTCTTAGCTCAACACCCAGTTGTGTGTAAAGGGATTAATTAACTCTCGGTAGAACAAAGCCCCATCATATTGAGACTGAATTAGGAGTCTGTAAAAGAAGCTGAGTATTACAGTTTTTAAAGCATGCATGCAATATCTACAGGATTCTTTGTCTTTCCATGAAAATGTGGTGTGTCATTGTGCAAGAAAATGGGTCAGGAGTGTGATTTCTAACCCCTGCTTGTTATGTTAATCTGTTTTCCTTGTACTTCCAAATTGTGTTTACAGTTAATAACGAATAACTGGTAACAAAAGTAGGGAATTAGATTGCATTGCAGGAAGCAGTAAAACCCAATTAATTGTGGAATGTCATATGTTTTTAATTAATAATGCAGGCTCTCTGCACCAAGCTGAAACAGAACTGGGAGGTAGTGATTCATAGTTTCTTAGTGGGATTATTCCTCAACACAAATCATCAGATGTTACAGATTGTTGTAGTTTTCTGTGGCAGCCTGCTTTCAGACAGAATTAATGGGCTATTTTGCCGCCTTGCTGAACCCCTGGGGTCAAAATGAGTGCAGCTTGTAGGAAATTAGAAGTATTCCTGCCTTTATCGGCCCAAGATGCTCTTGGAGCCCATTTCCCAACAATTTCTTTAATAGAAACCTTTCTAATGATAGCTGTGGAATTTAATTTAGCTCCAGTATGGGTTCATTTAACAACTAAACTCATTTAAAAGGTATTAAACCTGCAAAAGATAGTGGTGTCTGACAAGCTTAACAACCCTTACTCTCTATTGATATTTTTCTCTTTATCTTTCTGGTATTTTAAAATGGCCAAAGCCTCATCCCATATGCAATTCAGGTGCTAGTTTGACAGCAGGAAACACCAGAAACTGGCAGATAACACTGCAAATGTGTGTTTTCAAACTGTGTTTAACCTGCAGCATGCTTACATCATTTTGTTTTCAAGGTGGAGCAGCAGTAAACAAAAAAAATTGCTCATCCAGTTATCAAGTTGTGTTGCTTCTGCATGAATCATGGCGCAATATATGTAGAAGCAGAGCTGGTGGTCACACTAGCAATCCTCATTATTAGCTATATTAGTACAACGTAGCCTCACGTTTACACTAATACATTTAAGCAAAAAGGTTTGTTTAGCACACCAGAAGAACGGTATTATCTTCTTTATAATGATAAAGCAATTATCCTTTGGTTATATAGCGGAGGGTGCTATCTCATAATGACCTAGTCAATAAAAACATGCCTTGAAGGAATACAGAAGGGAATTCTAACATAAAATAAGTCCACAAACAGCTTTTTTAAAAGCTTTTCTAAATGCAAAGTAGAAATTTACACACAAAATGTTTCACATTCTAAGAAGCATAGTATATTCACACTAAAGTTACGTTTCTGGCCTTGAACCTCTGAGATAAATGTAGTTTTTGTTTGTTTGTTTGTATCATACTCATCTTGTGGTTTGTATCATACATGTAAAAACCTCTTTAGTTTGTTAGAAATGCAGCAAGTGTCTAACTTTGTTTGTCCTCAGTTTAGTATTGCTAGTGTGTCCTAAGAACTGTAGTATTATATATATATAAAACAGTATAATAATAATTAATACAATATTTAATGGTCATGGTTTTGCAACCTTAAACTAACATATTTTTCCACCATTATAGACATCTAATAGTTTACACAATCAGTGTACAGGCTCTGTAATAACTTGGGAGTATTTTTATTTCAAAAGTCAGTTCTTTCATGACACCACTTGCCTAAAACAAGCAGTTGAGGCATCACTGAACAGTCCTTTATCCATCTTCATAGAAGATGGATAAAGGATAGCTTGAAAAGGCTGAACTGTTTGCTCTCCTTCTCTGCTGTCCCTGGACTCCAATTTTTTTTCTTTCATCTTTTTTTCTTTTATCTTTTTTTTCTTTCTTTCTTTCTGCCCCGGATTTTTTTAGGTCTCTGTTGCCAACAAGTTTTGATTGCTTTTAACATTTAAGCACCAATAATAAACACACTGCAGTCCATACACTATTAATTTTTAAGCAGTATGTGCAAATAATTTCTTCATATAATCTGAATGTAATAGTAAACATGAGCATTTGTACAGTTGAAAACTTGTGTATACAAAAGCTTATTATAATTTTATTTCTTTTTTTGGCATTACATTATAAAAAATAAATAAATAAATGACTGTCAGACCTACATTTTTCTGCCCGGAATTTGTTTCCTGACAGCTTACTTGTTAAACTCTTTCTGCTGTAAACAAGAGCTGTCAGCAGGCCTCTTTCAACCATTTCCACCTTACACTACATGCACTCTCTACCCACTTCCATTCAAGTTGCGTGTTTGCGTGGAGGGTCCGTCACATTAAGTGTCATAAGTCATGAGTGGGAGTGCATTATAAAACCCTCCACAGAGAGTCTGCCACAGGGCTTTATTTACTGACTACATATAACCATGTGGTGTTTGTCATGGAAGACAATCCATACAAATGTAAATTTTGTATGACGGCTGGTACGTTTACATTTGGTAAACTACTAAAACGGGGATAGACATAAAGACTTAAAGGATGTGTTGTATTTGGGATTAAATTTGTCCTTCTCTAATCTCGAAAACAGTATATGTGGTTGCAGAAAAAAGCAAACATCATTAGTTTAGCATTTAGCAGCTACAGCATGTTCCTAGTTATAAAAAAATTCAAACCCCTGTATGGATTTTGGGAAGACCGAAACCATTTCTTGTACCAGACTGCAGATATGCTTTTTTTTTTTTTATCCTGAGATCCCTAAACCTGACAGCATCTGTCTCTTGGCTTCAGCTAGAAAGTTTGTTCATAAGAATTCTTAACTGAATTGGAAACAAAGGACAGCCATAACAAAGTCAAATGTTCCCTAGAACAAGTCTGACTTTGCCAGCAATGCAAACCCAGCTCTCACTACAGTTGTTCAGGGACCGACTAGCCACTCACAATGAGGCTGACACCTCATATTCCTGGAGTAGCCCCCACAGGACACCCAGAACAATGCTACTGAATGCCCTCTCTCCACAAAATAAACTAGTTGGGCAAATGTCCACATAGCCTCAGGTGTTTTTGAAAGTTTAAAGAGCTGGTCCAGTGTTCCACAATGAGGACAAAAAGTTCATTTTCTTGAATCTGAAGTTCTACTAATTCTCCTCTTCCTCCCCGGAAGGCAGAGGATTGTGATTTCACTTAAGATGGATTTTAACAGTATGGTTGGGCATGAAGATACCCACCCCACTTCAGCCACAACTTGGTGTAAAGCTGACTGTCTGCCAGTAAGTCTCAACATTACCTAAAAGCTTGGTCTCATCCAGGTGATCGTCCATACAAAGGAAGGTGAACCCATGTGGATGAAGCTGGGTCCAGCAGGGCCTTTAGGGCATATTGCCCCAGTTAACATAATAACTGGGTTCACAGCTTATACTATGATAACGTAGCCAATGAATTATGTGCCGGTCATGGCAGAAAAATGGAGGGACTCCTTTATTCCCTATAGCAAACAACAGGGACCCTACTGGTATAACCCAAGGGAAAAAATTAACAACAGTTATTAAGAGAAAGCTCAAACCAGCTGGATGAAAGAATATTTTTCAGTAGAGCAATCCATCCCTCAAACTATTCACAGCTTTACAAAAGCCTAAGGGGGGGGTACTAATTGTGATGTATTTATTGATCATTTCATCATTTTTCCTTTAAATAATCTGGGGAAAAGAATGCAGCTTATTTGCTATAAAGCAAAGCAGTTGTGTGTGTGTGTGTGTGTGTGTGTGTGTGTGTGTTGGGGGGGGATTATTTGTTTGTCAGGGGTTTATTTTGAAATGGCCAACACGTGTATTCCCAGAGAGAAAAAGAAACGCAGGCATTTGGTCCCCAAAAACGACTATAAAGTCTTCTTTTCTAGACACTGTACTACATGTTTGAGTTGCCCAGTTGTTACACCCATATATAGGTTGCAGTGTTGGCAGTGTCGATCATTACTATGTTACACATTATTTGTTACTTTTTGAAAAAGAAATGCTTAATTACCCCCTGAAGAAAGTAATTCATTACTCTACTCATTACATTGCAATTGCATTACTCAGCTACAGTCTCACACACCACACAAATCCCTATCCTAATGAGTGCATGAGTATTAGTGAGTGTGCAAAACAGAAAATCAGTTCACAGTGATGGGCATTGTGATACTTCTGTGGAAACAGGTGGAAATGAAGGCTGCAATGCCACAAACCTGACTCATCACTGCTTTTGTTACTTGTTGAAGATCAAGCTCTGGCATTTGGGCTACGGTCAACATGCAAACAGTTTTGACATTGTTGTGGGTTTTTGCCTAGCTTTGCGTTAGTGTAAATGCTTGAAAGGGTGTGATGGAGACTTGGAGTAGTTTCTGTTCAGAAATTGCTTTTGTAATCGACCATTTTCCTTTCTTGTTGCCCATCGTGTGGTAACCCAAGTAGCAACATATAGTAATAGAAACAAATTTAGTAGAGCAATATGTTACATTACTGCATTACAGAAAAAAATGCAGAAAAAGCCATTTAAACCAAACACTGAGAGGATGTTTGTTCAATAGTGGCAACGAAAATTTGTTTGCCACAAGTTTGTTTTTTTAGTAACTGAAAGTTAAAAAAATAATAATATTAAAAAAATGTTTGGCTCTCTGCTCTACTTATTTGTGAAATTGTCCGTGACATGTTTTGCCTCCTGTATGATCTCACCCTCTGAGAGAGTAGGAGCAGTCTGTTGCACTTGGCTGAGGGAGTGAGTGAGTGTGTATGATTGAATTTGCCACACCAAGTTCAACAAAGTGAGGGGAAGTGGGGGAGATTGTATAAAATTAGCTTAGGGGAAAATCAACTGGAAATTGGAAATTTCACGAGATAAAATTATCTGAAGAATGTGACGTTGGACGGAAATGGGAAGTGATAGATGGAAAAAAAGGTGAGAAGAAAAAAAAAGTCAAGCAAGTAGTAGAAAGGCGCAAAGGAAGTGAATGAACATCAAATTAAAAAGAAAAGGACAAAAGGCAGCAAGGAGGACAGAAGATGTGATGGTATTTAGTTTGGCGTCCTACAAGTTATCTCAAGATGTTTGTATCAGGGCACAAAGAAGAACCTTGAATGACACAGCATGCTCTTTACTCTGAATAAGGTGGCTATTTTTAGATGCTCGGCCCTTATCTCACTATACAGCTGGCAAGGGTTTGGCTCACAGAAAAGGTAAAGAAAATATATTAATAACCTTCAACGTGGTGTGAAGGAGGATGCAGACAGGGGAACAGTTACATCATCTGAGTGCACCGTCAAGGTTAATTGAGCATACCATGAAAATAAAATGAAATGCATGAAACAAAGAGAGAACTAAGAAATGTTTGCCTATAGGATTCAGTGTGAACAAATGTAAATGATGCGTAAATGAATGTTGCTTGGCGTGTGTGTGTGTGTGTGTGTCATCTGTCCAAGCCTGGTGCATATATCTAACTGACATTATAAATAACACTAGCATGTTTATTTATGTTTTCCATTACTGTCTCAAACGTAGCTCTAGGATACAAACTCAATTCCTTCTTTTTTTTAAACCTCACCTTTAAATATCAATTTATATTCAGTCAGAGTTCAGCAGATGGCTAAATAATACAAAGTGTTGGTTTTCCATACATGTTTTGAATTAAGTACTGTTTTTCTTTAATAGCAGAGCTGACAGTGAAGTCATGAAGCAAACAAAAGAAGCTTTCTGATTGGATGTCAAAATTAATGAACACTATAGCATGTATGTCTGTTATAATAAAGACAAACAGTATATGCATATGAAAGAGGAGCATCGCATTTATATTGTGTCATGATCAGTGAATGACAATGGAACGGTTACTGTGATGGCTTAATTTGAAGTAGCAAAGTAGTTATTAGCATAATTATGCATTAGACTGGCCTCATTAACAAAACAATGTTCTGATGTTAACATATAATAAAACATTTCTCTGATGATTTCTACCTGTACCTTTTTCATTCTCTCTGTGGTTTCATAAACTGGGGAATTGCTATGATATTTTCACTACTTGTTTCTGAAAGCACTCATTGGAACGCAAATCAAAATCTTAGTAAATCACATACAAACACATGATTTGCTGGAGTTGCTGCAGGGAGCAACGTTGCTCCCTTATCAAACTTATAAAGACTCATTTAAACTTCAAGTAATAATTTCAGTCAAAAACTTCTTTGAATAATTAGCAAACTAACACATTTTATATTTGCATATGAAGTGATCCATCCATCCATCCAGTTTCGTTTGCTTATCCAATTCAGGGTCACAGGGGGACTGGAGCTGCCATAGGAAAGGGAAAAGGCGGGGTAGACACCAGTTTCCAGTTTGTTGTAGAGAGACACACAAACATTCACACCTACAGCCAATTTAGAAACACAAATTAACCTAATGCCATGTCTTTGGACTTTTGGGAGGAAGCCAGAGTGTCCAGAGAGAACCCACAGAGACACAGGGAGAACAAACAAACTCTACTCAGAAAGGCTGTGGCCTGAATCCAAACCCAGGACCTTCTTGCTTCCCTATAGAAAGCAAAAACTTTTGTTTTAAATCTGTTTAACCTTTAAAAAAAATTCATTCTCTGCAAATATCTTTCCATGTAAGTTTTTGTTTTTTGTCATTAGTCAAGATTGCTGATTTACATTTCATTAGTAATTCATCAGATAGATTTTCTCATTTTGCACTTTTCCAATAAAGATTGATCCTAATTACCAAGTAATGAATATTCCAAAACAAGATTTTTTTTTTTAAAAAAAAGGATAAAATAATACATCGTAACACAAATTATGTAACCATAAAAAAAAATAAAATGTACAAGTAAGATAATTGTTGATACGCTGAACTACCAGTTCAAAATGTTTACTATTTAAACTGCTACAATGTAAACTTTCTGCCTTGGAATAGTTTAACACATGAAAATATGTAAATAATTAAGTTTAGCACAGTAGCTGCATAATGAAATTGAAATATGAAAGCTGTCACTCAACAGCGTATTATTGTACCTATTAAGCCATCATTTTGTGAAAGCATTTAAACCCTTGACAGCATAGAAGCTGAAACTGGCTGGCCTATGACACTGTGCTGATGTAACAATTAACGTCATAAATACAAGCTGCACTTACTAACAGTTCCCATTAAAGGACTGTGAGGTGACAGTCTGACAGCTGACCTGATTTTGCTCTTTAATGGCTCCAGCTGTGCTGTTTTTTAAACTGCCTGTGAGCCAAAAGTGAACAATGACATCGCTTTTAAATAAGAAACAGCGGAAAAGTACTAAAGAATGAAACAGATGTGTTCCAGAGATTACTGCTCACCATGATGTTTACAGACTGTCAGCAACAATGCTGCAAACTTTGTTTTATAAAACACCATTTGCAGCTCATACCCTATTGTTCTGTCATGATTAGCGGCTGGTTTGCATTTGTTCTTCATTTTTCCTTTAACTAATAGCTTTGGCCTGCTTCAATGACCACTATCGAGCAGTGTTATATAGATTAGAGTAAACACATGTATTTTTTTGTGATATTTTTGACAAAAAAAAAAGACAGAATTGGATGTTGTTAGCAAGTGTTTAAATATATAAACATATATGAATACACTGCGAGTTAAAAATCTGAATCCAAATTTTTGAGTTCTACTGTGTATAATAATATTTAAACATAATATATAAATAGAATATATAAATATATTGTATATTTCTTTTTTTTTTCTTTTGCTAGATGAAATGCTAATGATTAATGAATGTTTTCAAGTTTTGCCTACTTTGCAAAACTTGTGCATCTGTAATATCATTCAAAGTATAAATAAGGAGATAAATAAGAGCCTTGAGCTATGCTTTGATTACCATTCTCACAGAGTCAGAGCCTCCATTTAGAATTGTTTTCCCCTGTCAAGCAGGAACCTGGCTCTGTTTGTGGCCACTTCAACATGACACATCTCTCTTGAAGTGAATCATCTGCTCTGGATGCCAATTATGTTGGAACCTCCAGACCAAGCTGATTTCTACGTCTGCTGTCAGCATAAGAAGCATCTTGAAGGCTTTTCACAAAAACACGATCACTTTCAGAACTGCATGTATGCAGTTAGAACACAAACATTTCTCTTAAGCCTACAGGCCATGTTCAGCTGCTGAGGCACATTTATTACAATACCACCACACTATGGTAATATTCATTTGTTATTTCACTTTTGTTTTTTAGATCCTCTGGCACTTGAGTATTTTTGCATTTGCAATTGCTAGAATGTTCTGCCAGTGACGTTATTTATCGTAATCATCATTTTGTTGACTAGTGTATCATTGTATCTTTAAGAGGCTGTAAATTATTTTGTCACAACTTCCAAATCCATTAATTTGTCATATTTTCAGTATTCTTCATTTACTGTATGTGTCTTGATTAGAAGAGCCCTTAATCTCTTGTTTTGGTGATAATGAGATTGATTGTATTAGTATCCAGCACAGACAAAATGATCATTATGAACAGCGCTTGTGAAACAAAATAATTTTTTGCAGCATGAATTAGATGCAATGCAACATGTTCACTTTTTTGTCTTTTTCAATAACTTATTTTCATCTTTGATACTTTCTCTCTTCTCTAAACTTTTTACCTTCATACTGTACATTTATGTTACTATCTTATTTATATAATACAAAACAATAATATACTTTTTTTAGATGCCATCTGTAATGGAGGGAGTTATAATGGCCACCAAATTTGTCTGGCAAATAAAGTTTTGACAAGTATTGAACTGCGTCTATTGCATTCTCCGTGCAGCTGTAGTCTGATAGATGTAAAATACACATAGGCATGGTCCACAGATGAGACCAAATAATGTATCTTCACAGCAACACCGGGCAGTTTTGAGCCATAAGCATCAGCAAAGAAGCTTTATTGTTGAGCGCTGTGTGTACCTCGATTCCTTGTCTGTGCTGACTTTGCAAACTGGCTGGAAGTTGTTTATGATTTTTAAAACTTTCCAAGAGAAAAAGTGTCAGCTCAAAGTGGTGAAATTGATAGTCTGTTTAGGCATTTTTTTGTGTATTTGAACAAGAAAGTACTGTTATACGGTACTTTTGAACTGTCACAACTGTGAATAAATTTGACATTCAGTGCATTTCTAAAAATACTATCTCATGATAGCTGTTCACTTCCCCTGCCTCATGCATTTTAGTTTTTTAAGCTCCCCCACCAATACTTGCACTCTTGCAGTATTTTTCAAGTTGCTTATTAAATGAACTTTTTCTTTCTTTCTTTCTTTTTCAGAAATTTGGCCTTGTACTTTCCATCACCTATTTCTTAACACATGAAAATGAATTTTTGAACAAAATAAAAATAGGAAAAGCCACAGAAAC
>VUQK01015226.1:0-15579 GCA_015106715.1 Bujurquina vittata
TTTTTTCGCTTCTTCTCCCCTCGGAGACCCGCTCTGTCTGAGAAGAAGCTGCCGCCTGTCAGAAACCCTCTGCTGCTTCTGTCGGCGACGCAGCTCGCTAAGAAGATCCGGCGCAAAGAGGTGCGTACCCGCTCAGACCACCCGGCTGGAGGAGGAGGAGGAGGGTGTAGGTTTGTTAGAAACTGGCTCCAGTGCAGTAGATGGTCTTTCCTGTTTTGACATCTTCATGTCAGCTTGTTTCACTCGCAGTTTCCCTTTCTTACATCCTCTTCTGAGTTTCTATTTTGATTTTAATTGCGAGCCATTATTAGAGCCGGAGCAGCCCGGTCCACTCCTCAGGGACGCTCGCTTCTCTGCCCCCAAGTCTCCACGCCCTCAGTAAGACAGTAACACCTGTGGACTGACATCACACCTGGATAGGCGCAGCCTTTTGTCAGGCAGCTGTGTGGAAGTTTAGTGAAGAGAAGATTCACAAATCTTATGCCTGTTGCAGGTTTTATTGGATTACGGCACATGGCGCAGGTGCTGGAGCAAGTTGATTAATGAGTTACTCAGAAAATGTTTTAACAGCTTTTGAACAGAAATGAGATAAGATAGCACCTGACCCCCTCCAAAACGAACCTCCTGGGTAAAAGTTTATCGATAATAAAAACATAAAAAAGAGAGCAGGGATTCCCAAAGTGTGGGCCGGGCCCCCCTGATGGACTTCTGCAGGCTGTGAGAGATTCTTTACAATAAATACAGTAAAGATAATCGCTTTAATTCTATAGGATGAACTCTTTTTGGCTCCAAAATCAAATGGGTTCTTCAGTGATGCAAAAACCTGTTTTGATCCTAAAACACATCTTGTACGCTCATCAGCCACTTTGTTAGGTACACCTGTTCAGCTGCTCTTTAATAGATCGATACTTTATTGATCCTGCAAGGTAAATCACTGTGTTGCAGCAGCAGCACAATAAAGAATAAAAATAGTATAATCTACAATAAAAACATTATTAAAAGTACCAGAGGCCCATAGTGAAGGCCCACTATCCATGGTTTATAAAAACTGAGTCAGACAGATAAAGAATCTCAAACAGACCATTAATCCACAACTGTGAAGAAAAATGCAGAAACTATGGGAGACACTGCATCAGGCCTCTACTCTTACAGGGCCACCTTGAAGTGAATTAATGCAAATATTTAATCAGCCATTCACACGGCAGCAACTCCGTGCATTCAGACATGTAGATACAAACACACCCTGCTGAAGTTCAAACTGAGCATCAGAATGGGAAAGAAAGGTAGCACCTGTGGCTTTGTGTTACCTTTGACTTTGAATGTTGTTGGATGGTTGTTGGTGCCAGACGGGCTGGTCTCAGTATTTCAGAAGCTGCAGATCTGCTGGGATTTTCCCACACAAACATCTTTAGGGTTTACAGAGAATGATCTGAAGAAGAGGAAATATGCAGTGAGCAGCAGCTCTCAATGCCTTGTTGATGTCAGAGGAGAATGTCCAGAGTGTTTTGAGCTGATAGCGAGGCAGCAGTAGCTCAGATAACCAATTGGTACAACCAAGTTATGCAGAAGAGCATCTCTGAATCCACAACACGTGGAAACTTGAAATATACAGGGTACGGCAGCAGAAGACCACATCGGGTTCCACTCCTGCCAACTAACAGGAAACTGAGGCTACAATTCACTCAGGCCCACCAAAACTGGACAACAGAAGACTGGAAAATGTTGCGTGATCTGACGAGTCTTGATTTCTGCTGGGACAGTCAGACGGTAGGGTCAAAACAACAGGAAAGCATGGCTCCATCCTGCCTTGGATCAGTGGTTCAGGCTGCTGCTGGTGGTGCAATTGTGTGGGGGTATTTTCCTGGCACGCTTTGGGCCCCTCAGTACCAACTGTACATAATTTAACCACCATAACCTACCTGAGTGTTGCTGCTGGCTATGTTCATCCCTTTAGGACCACAGTGTACCCATCTCCGGACGACTGCTTCCAGCAGGATAACGCACCATGTCACAAAGCTCAGATCTTCTCAAACTGGTTTCTTGAACATGACAATGAGTTCACTGCACTCAGATGGCCTCCACAGTCACATGATCTAATAATAGAGCACCTTTGGGGTTATTGTCATTACTTGGAAAGCCCTTAAATCGGAGCAGCGGCTGTTGGAAAGCTGTTTTTGGAGGCTCAACCTCAACAAGTAAATCATTAGAAGATCAAAATAAATTAATAAAAACTCAGAGGAAGTAACTTTCAGCTGGTGTGATGAACATACATGTAATTAAAAGTTTCAGAGGGGCCTGCAACAGTTTGAAGTTTGGTAATGTCTGCAACAGAGTAATCAAGTAAAATCATAAAGCCAGTACTTTAAAAAAATAAATGTAAGGTATTCATGGACTGGTTGAAAAGTGCACGTCTTTGATAACTTTAATATGTATGAAGATGCTTTGGGATCACTCCAGCGTGGCATGCAGGGGATGGGAGGCATCATTCATACTACTAAGTGGTTTCCTCAGTATCCAGGACAGAATCAGCTTCCCTGATGAGCTCATTGAGTCTGTTTGCATCAGGCGCTCCAGCACACTGCAGCATAAAACATGACACTGAGATCTGAGTCTACAGAGGGGGAAAAAACAGGCTGTTACTGAATGAACTTTCCTGTACAGAGCTCCTTTGTTTTTAGATCACACTGTCTTATTGTAATCTAATTCATTCTGGGTGACTACATCAAACAGAAGGTTGTTATTTAGAGTGATTTATGTTCTGTACGTAAACGGTATAAAAGATGGGTGTAGCTTCTGGGTTTGAAAGTGAAGCTAACACCTTAAACCTGCATTCTTCCTAATGGTCAACAGAGGAAAGCTCCTCTGATTGTAGAAACCTTCTGGTCCTGTAGAAGTCTATGCTTACAGAGCTCACTTGCTTTGTGACCTTAGAAAACCCTTCCCTGACGAGTTAATGGTCTTGGTTGCTGGTTTCAGGTCATAATAAAAAAGACATTGTAATGTGTTAAGTAAAAGGAGGATTATCCAGGATATGGATTACTTTTTGGGACAACTCAGATTTGTCCGTGTAGGTCATGGTAGTCCTGAGTGCTCAAAAAAAAGACAGATTTGCAGAGATGTTTTGCCTCTCATCCAGGCTTCTTCAGTTCTAAAAAAAAATGGTCGAATGAGGGTGGTCTTGAGGGTTTTTGGTCAATTATATTAATCATGAGTCGTCACATGAGCCAAGCCCAACAGGGGATAAAACATGAAACCCCTGCAGGATTTTGCCCCACCCCACCATCATGTGAGTTATTGAGAATACCTGAAGTAAGGTGTGGGTGATGTTTGAAATGCCTGGGAAGGTATCTCATGACTTTACTGGAGGTGGCTGATAGCTGGTGTCGTAACTCTCCACCTCTGTTAAGTGATGCTCATCAACAGTGAACATAGATGGCCTCTTTTACTCCTCTTTCAAACCATCTGTCTTCTCGGTCCAAAATGTGAACACTGGCATCCTTGAAAGAGTCCTTTTTCTTTAGATGCAGATGTGCAGCTGAGTCTTGTCCTGCCGAGGTGGCTCTTCTATGTTATGTCATGCATTTGTGGAGTTGCTGTTTGGTTTGTCCCATGTAGAGGTTGGAGCCCTCCTCTCTGCACTGCACAACATGCACTATATTGCTTAGCTTGATTTAAGATTCACTTCTAGTTTTACTTGTTTTCCTGTTCTGTGACTTCTCTCTCTGTAATGAATTGTAGTTTGTACTTACGTGGTCTCAATGTTGTGTCCCTGCAGGTTTCCAGTGTGGAGGTGGTTCAGGCTTACATTGACAGGATCCAGGAGGTTAACCCTTTCCTGAATGCCGTTGTGAAAGACAGGCAAGAAAGAATGATCTCTCTTTACTTTATATTGTGCTCTAGAGTTGCACCAATTGGTCAGTTTATTGACAGGAAGGCAAAAATAACATTTTCTTGGCCCAGCTTCTCAGATATGATGGGATTTTTATTTTAAATAAGAAAGGAAACAGAAATCGAGATGTACCAGTCTATCAGGCGTGAAAAATGCCAACAGCCTACTGGCTGTGCCCAATGTTTATCTGTTGTGACACATCACTTTTAGATACTCCAAGGTAGTGTGAGGAAAAAGAGAAGATTTTAAGTAGTACTCAGTAATAATGAAGTTTTCTCACCAGATGAATAAATGCACAGTTTGCACTGCTGTAACTTTACAGGTGGGCTTCATCCAGTGGTTTTAGTAAGGTACGGCTAAAATGTTGTAAATGAAATAATCGGTGTAAATGGCGCTTCCAGCTGATTTAAAAGTGAAACCTTTTAAACCTGCTCCAGATAAGGTTGTGTGTTCAGCATAACTTACCTCAGTGACACAGAGAACTCGGACTTTAAACTCAACATAGTTTGCCAACCCATTAATCTGCCTTTGTAGTACGCCCCTTTGGGATGAATGCCAAATTCAAAGGGGCCAAAAAAACCTACAAAAACACCCTGTAGTCTATCTAATGTCCACTTGAGGCTGGCTTCAGTAGTGGGTGAGTCCCCATAGACTGCCATGTTAAAATGTCCAACTTTACAGCAAAAATAAACACGTTTTACAGCCCGCAACATGAAACCATTTTGCTCAACTCTTTTGAGCCACTGAAGTGGGCTTCTTGAGTCGAGCCCCACTAATTTATCAAGGGGCCAGTATTATCGAAAGATGTTAGCTATTTGCCCATTTGTATCAGTATCATCATTTATAACAGCTGATAAATGTAAAAAAAAGTAAAGAGTTGGGAGAGACACCCTTCATCCACCTTACGAGGGTTGACCTTGCACCGTTTATCCAACAGGGGGCACTCCAGCTTCCCTTTTGGCAGCATGTTTTTGGAAGGCCACAAACACAACAACCATCTCCCGCTTGGCACTAAATAAATATCGACACATAACAAATGTCAAGAAAATCAGAAAAAATAAATCGTCCAACATATCGGAATCTCATATCAGATTATCATACTTTTAAATCGCAAAAGTTCTGACGGTGAGTTCTATTGAGCTCATATTTAGCATGAATTAGCAGGTATTTGTGTCTGCAGTGCATCCATACAGTTTATGCAATTCAATTTTATTTATATAGCACCAAATCACAACAGTCACCTCAAGGAGCTTTATATTGTAAGGCCCTACAATAATTACTTAGAAAACCCAACAGTCAAAAAAAAAATCCAAAAACCATATGAGCAAGCATTTGATGACAGTGGGAAGGAAAAACTCTCTTTTAACAGGAAGAAACCTCTAGCAGAGTCAGGCTCAGGGAGGGGCAGCCAACTGCTGCAACCAGTTGGGGGCTGAGGGAAGGGACACATATAAGCACCCCAACCCTCAAATATGGTCGTTGTGGCTCAAAAATGAAAAGGCTTGGCTATGACACAATGCTAAATCTGACGTTTTAAAATGCCAATCCACAAACCAGTGGGTGACGTCACAGTGGCTATGTCCATCCTCTATATACTGCCAGTGTTTTAAAACTCCACTTGGCATCAGAGTGCAATTCAGCATAACTTTGTTGAGCCCATGTCTTCAGTCTACCACCACCATGTGTAATAAGTGTGGTTTTGATTGAAAACCCCAAATATGGGTTGAAGTTCCCCACATGATGAATTCATGGTGAATCTCTAATTTCTCTGTTCTAGCATCAGGTCAAAGCTTTTATTTATTTATTTTTTCTAAATTTGTCATGTGTGAGTGAACAGAAAACTGTATTTCTATCTGTTCAGGTTTGCTGCTGCCCTCCAGGAGGCGGCTCAGGTCGATAAGCTGATCGAGGAGGAGACTGGAGGAGAGGATGTGCTGGAGGACCGGCTGCCTTTATTAGGAGTCCCACTTTCTGTGAAAGAGTCTTTTGCCCTCCAGGGTAACTTCCAGAAATCTAATCGCCCGTCAGTCACTTGAAACCTGACACTTTACTGTGGTTGCCTGCATCAGCTGACCTAAATTTTAGTCCGTATTTGATACCGTTAACGTCTCTATCCACACACACACCCACACTAGGAACCTGCAGCACTTGGGACTGTATGCATGCAAGTATGCATTTAAGTGCTGTAAATCCTCTTAGAAAACTGAAAGAAATGTGGAACATTTCAGAATTCAAGCCTGGTTTTCACTCACTTAAGCAGGAGTTACTGTTCAGTGAAGAAAACTAGAAGGCAGAAAATTTGTCATCAGATAAAACTGACACTAAAGCTGAAAAGCAGACCTGTTAGTTTTTAGTTTTAGTTAGTAGCCGTAAATCCACTCTGCACTTGAGCATGTGACATCTCCTTTCTGCAGGCATGCCCTTCACTACAGGCCTGGTCTCGAGGCGAGGAGTCGTGGCCACAGTCGACGCTCCACCCGTGGCCCTGCTGAAGAGAGCGGGCGCCATCCCGCTTGGTGTCACCAACACCAGCGAGCTGTGCATGTGGTTTGAGGCACACAACCACATCTACGGCATCACCAACAACCCATACGACCTGGACAGGATACCGGGAGGAAGCTCAGGTCAGCATCTGGTGTCTGTCCTAAACTACTGCAGACTCACAAAGTATTCATCAGTTGTTGTTTATGCTGGAGGCAGCCTTTTTGTTCCCAGGAGTCATGGTCCTGGTTTTAATCATATCACAGAAGCTCTGGCTGTGGTGTTCTGGGGATTTTCTTCCCTATCAGCCTGTTTTTAGGTCTGGTTGAATGCTATGTAATGTGGAAAAGGTTCAATGAAGTATTTTGTGTCTTCATAAAAAGCTGTGCAAAATCTAAAAACCTCATGTTGTCTCCTGACTGTGTTTGTATTTGTAGACTAGACTAGACCTCTGGGACCTGCATTTTTTTGTCAATATTAACCATAAAAGAGACAAATGTTCAACCAAATCATTGTTGGTTGAGTTGAATTGTGGTTTATGTAGGATGTGTGTGAACCTGACAGTAACTGTAGTGCAACAGTAAATCAGTAATGATATTAATCTTGTTTGTTTCAAATGTTTAAAGGCCCAATTCAAAAGGATTTGGGCAGTTTGTTATTTTTCTCAGCTGGATAGTTCATATCTGAAAGGAGAAGTACTTTGTCAGTTCACTGACCTATCACTCCTCTCTCATTGTTTCTCACCTGTTGCTCTGGGCTCAGGGGGAGAGGGCAGCCTATTGGGAGGGGCCGGTTCAGTCATTGGTGTGGGCTCAGACATCGGTGGCAGCATTCGGATACCCTGTTTTTTCAATGGAATATTTGGCCATAAAACCACTCCAGGTAAGAGACTCATCTTTCTTCTTTCAGCTGCTCTATTTAGGGGTCACCACAGCAGATCATCTGCCTCCATTTCACTCTCTCCCAGCATCCTCCTCTGTCACACCAACCCTCTGCATGTCCTCCTTTACTACATCCATGAACCTTCTCTGTGGTCTTCCGCTCAGCTTTCTACATGAGTATCGGTATATTTAAAACATTTGCAGTAATTATCAGAGTACGTAGAATTACTGTTAAGCTTACTACTGAACTTGTCCAAACTGCAATTTATTTTTTAAGTAAGAGTTTCATTTTAACGCCTGACACTGCCTACCCTCCATTTATTGATCAGAGATTCCGGGGTCAGCAGGTCATGTAGGGGTTAGCAGGGTCACTTCACAACAAGAAGATTGTTGCTCCTAGCTGGTATAAGAGCTTTCTGTGTGGAGGTTGAATGTTGTCCCTGTGTCTGCATGGGTACTCCAGCTTCTTCCCACAGCCCAAAGACATGCACTTTATATTCATTTGTGATTCTGAATTTCTTTAAGGGTGGATGGCCACTTCTTGCCAAAAATCAGCTTGGATAGGTTCCTTCACTGCTTTTGACTCTGAGTTGGATAAATAGTTAAGAAAATAAATGGATGTTCTGTTGCCCTGAAAAAAAATGATTAAAGGACTTTTACAGGGCCAAATGCCAGGAAACATGGGCAACATTTTTCATAGTTTTCCTACCCTGACATATTCTGTTTCTAACCAAAGGCTTGGATTTATGGTCATCAGCTGATCAGAGAAAAAAAGTAGTTGCTGGAGGTATAGCTATGAGACTCTTTGCTAACCAGTTCTCCTAATCAGGCTGAAATCTATGTATATGTCAGGGTTGGGCTTACACTTTTTGTACCACTCCCTAATAGCAAAAAATAATAAGGAAGATATATTTTTAGATAGTGTTGTAACTCCTGTTTTTCCTTCAGGCATCGTGTCCTGTGAGAACCAGTACCCTCCTGTCTCTGGCAGGCAGGACGAGTACCTCAGCTCTGGTCCCATGTGCCGCTACGCTGAGGACCTGCTGCCTATGCTCAAGATCATGGCCGGACCCAGAGCTAGCATGTAAGGGCTCTACTACTGCTGCTGCATCCGAGTGTAATTCAGAGCTAATTCAATTTATTTGTATTACTTTATCTACATTTCTACAAGACACAGCACACAGTCAGTGTTTGCCTGTGCACAATGCAGTTATTGCCTAACATGATAGCGAGGGCTTACTTAGAGGAGGCAGCAGGTAGGGAAATATGTCCTTGTAAAGCATATTGTATAAAATTTCAGCTGTGTGTGTGTATTCAAATTGTTGTAATGCAAATATGGCAAACTGAACACACCCACATCCATAAATTCACAGCAGGTGTTGCATATCCATAATCTCCACACTCAATTATCTCAGTCCTTATTCTTTTAATGCTTCATGAATGTGATATTGGAGCACATGTAGGAACATTTTCATATTCTCCCAAACTTCTCTTATATTTTATGTGACGATTGGAACAGTGGTAGTTATAAAAACAAAAGTGGCACAACTGGCAGGGGGATAGTTTGGCATGTAGTTAAATGCTTTAGTCTTTCTAAGGCACACAGGGAGTTGAGGATTTTGATGAACTGAAATCTGATTGAAAACTATATAATATTCTATTCAGCCAGTGGCTTATTTGTGGAGTTTTTTTAGCCCTGATGACACACTGGCCATTGTCTTTTGTCCTGCCTCCCTCCTCTCACCTCTAACCGGCCACAGCAGATGACTCCCCCTCCCTGAGCCTGTGTTATTGTAGGGTCTTTACCTTACAATATAAAGCACCTTTAATTTTTACTTGAGTTGAACTCTCATCTCACTTACATAACGTTTATCAATTATTTAATGCAGAGATTTTCAGTGATGCCTCACGGCCAAACGTATTCCAGGGTTTTCACTGCAGAAAGGTATTTTTGGCAACCTGTGAGCAGGTTTTTGGCAGAGCTAAAGTCAGACTTCATTTTCTAAACCACTTTTAGCTGAGGTTTCATTTACATCAGCATAATGGACAAATTTGTTTTTTTTTTAATTACAACAAAATGTATAGATTTCTGTTCAAGAAAAGCTAACGTATACATGTTTTCTCCACTGTTGTGTTGCCTCTCTGAAGGCTCATTGTAAGCCGGGAAAAACCCTGCATTCCTGCCAGAGGTGTCATGTTATTCCACTGATTAAATGGTGGCTGCATTGTGCCAAGGTAAACAGTGATATCCCACAAAGGCAGAGAAGAAGACTAAGAGCGTGTAAATGAATAAAAACAAGCACGTTTCAGAATTCAAAGTCTCGTTTGCTGAAGTTCTGTGATGAAGTAAATACTTTTCTATACTGCTTGTCAGGCCTGAATGACACAGTATTCATTTGAAAGAAGCGAGGTTTTCCTTAAGGAACCACACTTGATTTAGGGTCTGGGTCTCAGGGTTTAAAGGGCAAGCGTCAGGTCTTGACACACCCACACCCTGACTGTTTTTGTTAAGCTGCGGTCTTTACAGTGCTGTAATTTGTAGTTGCTTGTTGTCACTTGTTCTCACAGGTTGTCCTTAAACACGAACGTCGACCTAAAGAAGCTGCGGTTCTTCACCATCCCTCATGATGGTGGTTCTTCCATTGTAACCCCTGTCAGCAAAGAGCTCATATACATTCAGAGGAAGGTGTGTTACTTCTATCATCACGTAACTCCTGCAAACTTATGAGGCATTTGTTCACATTTGAAACCCTCGTGTGGTGTTCCATAGGTAGTAGAGCGCCTGGAGGCCGACCTCGGAGTCAAAGTCCAAGAAGTGCATTTCCCGGAACTCTGCTCCAGTTTCCAGATCTGGGACACCTACATGGTCCTTCCTGACAAGGAGGGCAAAGTAGGTCCAGAGCATTTAACTTTACAGCAAAGAGTCAGTGGGTGAATGATGAAGGCGAGGGTGAAACGGGTATTAGTTTCTTTGGTGTTACCAGGGCTCTCCAGCTAATAAGGCACGTCTCACAGTGAGAGAAAGCAGGCTGAGTCTTAGTCACAGCACCTATTGTAGTCTGCTGGCCAGAAATGGTTCTCTAATCTATTTAGCTGCCTGCACACAGCATACACCACACACACACAGTCACGTTTCTGCCATTTTACAGGACAATGCACGCACTTAGATTACATGCTAATGTCTTCTAATCATAACCACTACATACTGTACCCTAAACCAGGTCTCCTTATTGTGTAAGGATTTACAATGTGGTGGCTTGTTTGTTGTCCCTAATAGAGTTGGTGTAATGTGCTTGTTAAGAGATTTATGTGCCCGCACAGTTACGTACACACAATTCTGAAGATTAATCTGAGAAGTTGCTGTTACCAACAGGCTGCGAGTTTACTGTTAATTTCTGCTGAATGCAGAACACCACTTGTGCAAAGTAAGGTTTGAGCTACAGTATGTAGATTATAGTTAAAAGAGGGACTGTTATACATTTCCTTATTTTATGTTGTTTAGTGTTACAGTGGTAGATGTTTGTATTAAACAAATAATGACGTCAGTGTATGAACAAGTGGACTGCTCTGAGGGATCCTTTGTTTCTGCTCTTGGCTCTCCCTGATGTAAGAGAGAGGGATAACCTTATAGGGTCCTCTCAGGCACACAGTTCAGTCTGAGAGCCCCACCCACCTGCAGTTCAAGCTATGTTTTTGATGGGCAACCAATCAGAAGAAAATTTGCTCATGGCTCAGTCACACTAGTGTAAAAACAGGATGGCGACCTCCTTGCAACTAAGAAAAACCTGCAATTACATTGAATTTTTTTGCATTCAGCAACTGATTGCAAGTAGTTTTGGTGACCAGCTTATTGCCCAGAGATTGAGGATGCAATCCCCTCAACCTCTTGGTGACCACTTTAGATTGCAGGGCCATTGCAAAGGTCACCTGGTGGGAGGCAACCTGTCTCCAAGTATCATGATCCATCTTGTTCTGACTGCAGTCACTCTCAGACAGATCTGCAAAGGTTTTCATAGAATGCTGTCTAATTTATAAATACAGACACATTGTCAACACTTTGCTATCAATCAGTCATTTTCAACCGGTCTCTTTCCAATATGGAACTGGACTCATATTGAGCTGATTGTATTATGGTTATATTCCTATATAAACGCAGGGTTGCTAAGTGTCTAATGAAAAATCTGTCTGCATACACCTCAGAAAGTATATAGCTGTGCTCGTATCTATACAGCAACAGATTTGAGAGTTTCACTGATTTATCAGTTAGTTGCTGTATTATTAGACACAGATCGTATGTGATTGAAAACTTGATTCTATTCAGTGACAAACATGACTACTAGAAGCAGACTGTCTCCATCTTATGGACATTTTATCATTATCTTGATGCCCCAGAGCGATTGGCTGGTACTCATCTTCAAAGCAGCCATTTCAAAGGCAACAAGCAGGTTAATTGGACATGGTTGCATTCATTTTGTCTCTAAGCGCTGTTTTCCCTAATGTGACTGTAGCATAAAGCACTAGTAAAGTCCAAGAATAAAAATATAGAGCTGAAAATGAGCAAAATGGGTAGATTCTCAAAAACTGGTAATATCAGTATTAGAAGCCTAAATCCAAGTCAATTGGATTTAAATCTGGCACTACAATGAAATTGTATATCTAAAGAAAACTGCAACATTCTTTAAACCACGAGAGCTTAACTTGAAAAAAACAAAACAAATGTGGCTGTATGAATTTTTTTTTTCTTTCCTGATCCATGAATCAGTTCACACCCACTTATTCAGATGCACTTTTCTTTACAAAGGGGGTAGAAGAGTGGCATTACTGCAGTGTTGGAAAAAACAATTTTAGAGCTGGGACCCAAAAAAGATTATAGTGATGCAGCCACTCTACTCTGACTCCTGACCTCCATTTTTGTTATATTTGACTGAAGTGGTTTCATAAAGAGAACATTTATTTCTTTATTATTTTGAGGCACAGGCTTTATGTTGTGTTGCGGGTACTCCATGACTAATAAATCTCTTACTAAATTTAAACCAGAGCCTGGTGTAGAGATGCCACACAAGCACAGGTTACCGGCATGATAAAGGCAAGTTGGAGAGCCTGTCAGCAGAAAATAGCAACCACGCAACTGTGTGCGTGGTTGAAAGGAAGCAGCACAGCTCATGGAGATATAATACACACTCTGTGTCCTTTATGTGACCTTAAAATGACTAAAATGCCTTTTATCTCCTAGCCTCCTCAGCCGTTTGCTGAGCTGATGGGAGAACCAGGACGACCAGCGTGGCCTGTGTGGGAGCTGTTGAAACGGATGATAGGAAAATCAGACCACACCATGGCTGCTATCGGTAAAAGCTGCTATAATACAAACTGTGTTCAGTATCAAGTATAAGTCATGACATGGAAAAAAAAAACAAAAAACGACAAAATAATAAATGAATAAGCAGCATTTAAAGTTTCTGTCTTCAGTTGTGGGCCTAATTGAGAAGACTCATGGGTCCAAAATCTCGCCCTCCATCATCCAGCTGAAGGAGAAGCTGCAGAAGGAGGTGGACGAGCTGCTGGGCACTGATGGTGTTTTTCTTTACCCGTCTCACCCCAGAGTGGCCCCCAAACACCACCACCCACTCCTCAGACCCTTTGACTTCTCATACACTGGTCAGTGACTTTCGACTTCTCAGCTAATCTTAATTTTTTTAAAACATACATTTTATTAAGGTTTTTCTTCATGGTTTGTTTGTTTTTGTTTGTTTTATTCACAAGTAATATCACAGTAGATACAATACAGATATGATGTTTTGTTATGTGGTGTAGGAGTGGATGTTTTAATGACCTTCACTGCACAGTTTAAGTTGCTTTGCAGGTTTGAGGAGCGTTTTTGTGGGTTTAGGCTGCATCAGTGTGGGCCTCTTATGTACCAACTGAGCATCATTTAATCACAGCCTACCTGAGAGTAGTTGCTGACCATGTCCATCCCTTTATGAGCACAGTGCACTCATCCCCTGATGGCCGCTTCCAGCAGGATAACGCACCATGTCACAAAGCTCATGTCTGATAGCTACTCTCAAAATGAAAATGACTATTTCTATATGAAGGCTGTTAAAAAGAAACAATGCAGTGAAATTTGATTCCACTTATTAAGACATTTGCTCTTTTTCCCATCGACAGGTATAATTAACATCCTGGGGCTGCCGGTTACTCAGTGCCCTCTAGGCGTGGGGGAGGAGGGTCTGCCCCTGGGCGTGCAGGTTGTTGCGGGGAAGCTGCAGGACCACCTGGCCCTCGCTGTGGCCCTCTACCTGGAGAAGACGTTCGGAGGCTGGAGGGACCCCGGAGCAAACTAAAAGCACACGCTTACACATTAGCAGCCATAACCAAACCTCCGGCCCATGGCTGGCTTGGTTGAGAATTACGGTACTTGCCTGATGTAGTACACAGACAGAGAGGTAGAGTCTGTGCTTTGAATGTTGTAGTAGGAAAGATTAACTTTTGCACTAATGAGAATTTATTAATTTCAGTGTGTCATGATTTTCGCCGTCTATTCTTTTCAGAGGTTATAATGAACCTAAGCTTTAACAAGCTGCCTCTGAGCAGTCACATTATATCACACAGGACAGGAGGCTGTGCGGACGGGTCTTGCACTGTTAGATTTCCCTTGTTTTTCCACCAGTTTCTGTACAGTCACTCATGTACATTAAGTTTCATTGTTTCTGTTCACGCTCACACCCACTCAGGGTTTTGTTGCTCTGACTGATTGGACCTCTGCTCTGGTTCATGCAGAGTGTTTGCCAGAGTCACCTGAATACATTAAAGAACAATTTATGCTGAGCTTACGGGGGAAAGACAGTTGACAATCAGGTGCAAGCTGCATTAAACATCTGAAATGAAGTTCTTTATGGAGATCAGATTAGATGGTCCAATAAGCCAGAAGAACAGAACAGCAAGCACCGGTGGAATAGAGACTAAAAAGGAAGACTTAACTGATATCAGTAGGGGAAAACACAGCCTTAATTTCATCATAATATGAATGTGGCATATCAGTGTAGCAACTGAAGCGCATGCTTTATGTTGAAACTAATTTAAATAAAATTTTAAAAAAAAATCCCTCTCATAACTCTGTTCTATCAAAATGTTGATCTTTGTGTCCTGCTTTAGTTATTACAGTAAAGATTCATTTAAGGAAGACTTCAAGATCTCATTATGCACACTGTCATATGAAAGCAACACCCATATGCCAGAAAGCCAAACACTGGAGCTGAAAAAATGAAGGCAATACTGACAAGGCAAAAGCTGTAGTTCCTCTAGTGGCCACTTGAGGGTCGGCTCCAAAAGCAAGTCAGCCCCCATAGACTCCCATGTTTAATTGTCCAGCTTTACAGGATTAAGTCCATTTTTATAGACAGGTATGAAAAATGGCTTTGGCCTCTATAGTTTCCTGGTTCATAAGAACTGAGGAAGGTGAGGTGACAAGGACATTTGGAAGGAATCCCCCGGTCTCTACCGTTCATCTCAGGAGATTCAATTCAGCTATATTTATGTAGCACCAAATTACAACAGTTGTGTCAGGGTGCTTTATATTGTAAGATAAAGACCATACAACAAGACAGAGAAAACCCAACAATCAAAATGAACCGCCACGACCCAGAACGTGGTGAAAGTGGGAAGGAAAACTCCCTTTTAACAGGAAGAAAGCAGAACCAGGCTCAGGGAGGGGCAGTCATCTGCTCCAACTAGATGGAGGTGAGGGGAGTGAGACAGAACAAAAGACGCAGTGTGGAAAAGATCCAGAGATTAATAATTGCAGTAAAAAGAGGTGAGTGAAAAAGAAATGCTCAGCGCATCATGGGAACCTCCCAGCAGCCTAGGCCTATTACAACATAACCAAGGGATAACTCAGGGTCTCCTGATCCAGCCCTAACTATAAGCTTGATAATAGAGGAAAGTTTTAAGCCAAACCTTAAAAATAGAGAGGGTGTCTGTCTCTCGAATCAAAGCTGGAAGCTGGTTCCACAGAAGAGGGGCCTGAAAGCTGAAGGCTCTGCCTCCCATTCTACTCTGAAGTATCCTAGGAACAGCAAGTAATCCAGCAGTCTGAGAGTTAAGTGCTCTACTGGAGTGATATGGTACTATGAGATCTTTGAGATAAGATGGGGCCTGATTATTCAAAGCCTTGTATGTAAGAAAAAGGATTTTGAATTCTATTATAGATTTAACAGGGAGTCAATGAAGAGAAGCCAATATGGGAGAAATATGCTCTCTCTCTCTAGTCCCTGTCAGTACTCTTAACTGCAGCATGTTGGATCAGCTGAAAGCTTTTCAGGGAGCCTTTAG
>VUQK01015227.1:0-17591 GCA_015106715.1 Bujurquina vittata
AGTTGAGCCACAGAACAACGCTGCTGCGAGCAGCTGTGGCACTCCCAGATTTCCCCCTGATTGCTTTCAGCTGGTACTTGAACCCTGGGCCTTTTGGGTTTTGGAGGCCAGCCCAGACCCCACAATCCCCCCAGCGCCCCATCCAGCTGCCTGACCCCTCCCTGACCCCGCGCCGAGGATAGGAAAATACGAGCCGTGCCAAGCCAGAGAGACTCTTTTATTTTGCCTGCTGGCATGCTGCCGGTGACCAGGGCTTACATAATGGGAAACATAGCAGGACCCAGGAGAAACAGCCCCTGCCCCCATTTTTCTTTTTCCTTACCAATCGATCCTCCCCTTTCTCCCCCATCTTCCTTCTCCTCTTCTTCATTTCTTTTCCCACTCCAGTCCCCTCTCACTCCCACTTTCTCCATCCTCTTCCTTCCCCTGTGCACTCTGCCTCCCCTCCTGTTTGTGATATATCTTTTTGGGCCCACTCGCCTGGGCACATTTATTACAGACAACCTCGACACAATCCTGAAGCCGAGCCACCAGAAACACAACGGCACAGCGCGCACGCTGAAATGCTCCAAGCACACACACGTGTGGGCGTGTGTTTGCATACTCTGAAGCATTTACAGCTTGCTTATGTAGAGAACTTTAATGGAAGACTTTGCATGTGGTAATAAAATGTTACTTTTACACGGCTACAACACTGATATGTTCTGCATGTAATACTGTGTTTTGTGACGTCTTCCTTTTTTCTTGCGCTTAAAAGCGATATATTGTTATTATTATATATATTGAAATGGCAACAAAGAATCAAAAATTAAATCATGAGGGATACACTTTATTCTATTTTATTTTGAAAATCAACAAGATGCTATCAGGTTTTTATTACTAAATGGCAACCAGTGCAGTCACAGTCACATTGATAAAAAAAAGATAACAAATGTAGTGAGTCATGTTTCCTAATCCCTGACTTTACATTGACATAGGACCACAAATCCTTTATAATCCTCATTAAAACATTCATTTGGACATTGAAAAAAGTAGTTGTAAAAAGTCACACTTTGCCTGTTAGTGCGTGCTTTTCTTTTTTTGTCTCAAGGAAATATAGAAGATCACAGGATCTTCTCAAACCGCTGAGCTGCCAACCTTTCCACTCATGTTAGCCTCTCAGTTTGATAGACTCCACTGGGAGCCAATTTTGAGGTGATCATAAGCCAATTAGTTGACTTCACCAAACCACAGTGCTCCAGTATAGTGAGGTCTAGAATAACTCACCACAGCTGAAGCAGACACTACAGAAATAGGTGGTCTGTGTCTGCGTTATAAAATCCACAAAACAAGAGTATAGGGACTATTAGTTCTATTTCAGTTCTGATCACGGTTGATTGAGAACCATTACAGCACAGATGGTTGAAACTATGTAATGGTAAGTGCATTTGAAGGAGGAGACCACTGTTACTCAAAGGATACTTTAAGATTTATTACAACAGGTACATTATTATTATTATGCTTTTTTTAAAAAAAAATCTGTTGCCTTTTAATTTCAATGTTGTTTCATATTCAACTTATTTCTTGTTCAAAGTTGTTGTTTTTTAAGCTGTTTTCACTTAAGAATCCATAGTCAGCTACATACAGCACCAGTTAAAAGTTTGGACACACTCGCCCATTCATATGATTGGGTGAGTGTGTCCCAACCTTTTCACTTTTCTTCATTAATAAAGTATTACTAAAGTATTATTAAAGTATTACAGGAGAAAATCAATGACTGTCGTCTTTCTGTTGTGTAACTGCCAAGCCACACTTTTACCGTTTACATGCACTTTTCATGAACAAGAATGCTGTAAGGCTTTCTTCAATTTCTTTCTTTTCATGGGGTTCATTGGTTATAGAACTTTAACATCAAAACAGCACAAAATAAACACAAGGTCAAAATGACACATGAAAGGTAAAATTTTGAGATACACCCACTTGGAGTATTAAATCATTGCTTCAGAAAGTTCCAAAATGTCTTTTAACTTGTCAGTGCCAATGACTCGCAACTACCTATTAGTGATTGTTGCTGACTGCATCTGGAAGTTTCTCTGTGCCAACATAAAAAGGTTTGTTTGGCAGCCCTCTTTGGATTGACCAATACGCTGTACAATGGAAAAATCATAGAGCTCAGTGCAGAGCTTTGGAATAGATTTGTAGATTGCACAAGTCATTGGGGAGCTCAAGAGATTGCCAAGATCTGAAGAAGACCTAAACTCGCACCCGTGTGGAAGGTGGTTCTGATAGTCAGAAACAAGTGCCTGAGACACAGGCTTGTCATGAACTGGAAGCGGCATCAGTGGAACATCAGTGTCACTGTGTACTGTCATTTAAGTTTTAAATTACCATGGACTAAGAAGCTACTTGTCCATTTAGAGCAGGGCCTTGTGTATTGGAATAAAGAACACCGTGCTCTGAAATCAACACATTCAGCTTCAAACATTTGTCACTGAAAGAGATATAGCTCGAGTTACTTGGCTAAAATAATCAGAGGTCCCAACAGGGCAGTGACCCAAAGCGGATTGTAGAATGATAGGACAGAATAATTTTAAGCGCTGGAAATGTCGACCAAGTGAACAGTCAATTGTATCAAAAACTGTGGGCTGTGCTACAAAGCTGGTCAGGGAACCAGTTCTGTCAATAATAGAGATTAAAAGCATAATCAGAATTATACTTTTAACAAATATTCGGCGTGCTATAGGTACTCTTTTTTTTTTTTGCCTTTACACTATATTACCAAAAATATTCACACGCCCATCCAAATAATTGAATTCAAGTGTTTCAATCACTTCCAGGTATGCAGACTGCTTTTACAAACATTTGTGCCTGCTCCCTGTGCAACACGTTCAGTAGTGAAATGTCCTTGATATTAAATATTTCTCTGTCAACTGTATGATAACAAAGTGGAATGGAATCGGAATGACAGCAACTCAGCCATGAAGTGGTAGGCCACATAAAATCACAGAGCAGCATCAGTGGTTACTGAGGTAGATCGTAAACAGAGGTCACACCACCTTTCTGCAGATTTAATTGCTACAGATCTCCAAACTTCATGTGGCCTTCAGATTAGCTGAAGAACAGTGTGTAGAGAAGTTCATGGAATGGGTTTCCGTGGCTGAGCAGCTGCATCCAAGCTTCACATCGCCAAGCGCAATGCAAAGTGGAGGATGCACTGGTGTGAAGCATGCCACTACTTGATTCAAGAACAGTGGAGGTGTTCTCTGGAGTGATTAAAGCTTCTCGATCTGGAAATCTGATGGACAAGTCTGAGCTTGGTGTGGAAGAACTTGACTGGCCTGCACAAAGTCCTGACCTCAACCGGACAGAACACCTTTGGAATGAATTAGAGTGGAGACTGCGAGCCAGGTCTTCTCATCCACCATCATTGTCAGACCTGAAGAATGGTCAAAAATTTCCATCAAGCTATGTGTTATACAATCATTGCCATCGAAATAACTTGAATCATTTAATGTGCAGTACATGAGATGAGGGTTGCAAGTTACACAAGTAGTCAGTTATCACGCAGGTTTTAAAGAAGTTAAGCATTTAACCAAATTAACCACAAAGCTTTATTTGGAGGTTAAATGGATCTAATCAGTCATCTTGTGTTTTTAGTCATGTTCCCAGATTTTAAGAAATATTTCATATTTTTTTAAACAGCTCTGAATGAAAGGGATTTGTCGCCTCACAGTAAGAAGGTCCTGGGTTTGAGCCCACCGGCCAGCTGGGGCCTTTCTGTGTGGAGTTTGCATGTTTTCCATATGCCCAGTGTTTCCTCTCGGTACTCCGGCTCCCTCCCCTACTCCCACTTAACATGTTAGGCCAGTTGGTAATTCTAAATTGGCTATAGATCTGTCACCTGTGACAGACTCGTGACCTGTTCACGGTGTACGTGACCCCTGAGATAGGTTCCACCAACAATTACAGTACATATGCACAAAGAAAGCCACTAATACCTTATTCCAAACCTTATTATTAAATGGCACTATATCCTGAATAGAAATGTAATGAACCAGTATTTATTTATTTTTTAAAAAGTTGTGTTTTAACTCTCAGCAAATATGTGATCATACTAACCAAAATCCTTCCTTTCCAATACACTCCAGTTCTTTTTTTCACCCCTTTTCTCCTTCACCTCCTTGTCACCCGACTCACCCCATTATTTCCCTTTCACATCTTTTTCTCTCCTTGTGCTTCTCACTTCTTATTCCTCGGAAGGTCTCAACAGAGCAGAATAAGATTAAGTCATGGACGGGTGCTGAGGGAAAACTCTGACCTCTTCTCCTCCCTTTTGCTCTGTCTTTCATTTTTCAGTCTCTCTTTCTTGGCTCTTTTCTCCCCTCAGCGCTCCTTTATTCCCGCTCTCCCATGTACCCCCAGCCTTCCAGATTGTAATAATAGTAATAATGATAATAATGGTGATGGGCCTGGTGACGGTGATGTAAAGAAACATAATATAAAAATAACAAACACACTCTCCAACCAGTGACCATCATTTGACCTCTGTGGATGTGTGTACCTACGTGTGCACACAATCTCTCTCGAGCTTCTGAAACAGATACAGATTTGTGTGTCTGTGTCTGTGTGAGAGAGAAGAGAAATGTGAAAGGAAGAAGCAATACAGAAAGACAGTGAGAGAGAGTAAGTTTGCTGGCATGCTGTATATACGGTCACTTCCTCTCCAGTTTAAACAGAGCAGGCTGTGCTGGCAACCTCCACTCCCCACTCCAAATGGTTTGCATCATGTTTAAACCCCCCCTGCCACCACCCCTCCTTTTCTCCCTCTCTCGCTTTCTGTCTCTCTTCCTTTCTCTATAAATCATGAAAATCTCAAACTTTATGTGTTTGAAAAAAATGACACCCCTTTGCTTTCTCCCTGCAAAAGGGCATAAGAAAAAGCTATAAAATGGTTCTAGGATCTCTTTCCACATCAAACACCGCCTCTTCTCTTCTTACTTCCCTCCAGCCCTCCAACCCTCAACCAGCCTTTTGTCACCCTGCATCCTAGCCATAGTGCTCTTGGATTTGGCTGGGTTGACTTTCCTCCTCAAGAAGCAACATGTCTCCAGTGAAACACCACATAAGGCCTCAGGAGGCAGATTATCTGGATTGAAATTTTGTGTACCCTTCTGTTTGGGAATCATCCCAAGCAGTAAATGGAATGCACAAGCTAGCTCTGCAACACCAAAAGGCCTGGAAGACCATGGAAGCAAAAGGTGACGATCACAGAATTCTTTCCTTGGTTAGAAAAAATGTTTTTGCAGCATCTAGCCAAGTCAAGAACACTGTCAAGGAGTTAGGCGTGTCATTGCCAAAGTCTACACTCAAAGTCTGCATTCATGACTGTGACTACTGTAGAGAGGTCTTACATCAAGGTGAAAAGCATTGGTTATACTCAAGACCAAGCTGGCCAGATTAGATTTTGGTAGTTCTGGAAAAAAAAATTATTTGGCCTGATGAAACCAGCATTAACTGATAAGCAGCAACTGAATATGACTGTAGTAAAGGCCTGGTAGAGCCTCTCAAGGGAGGAAACACAGCATGTGGTGATGTCCATGAGTCATCCAAATATTGATAAAATCCTTTTGTTTAAATTATGTTAGTTAATTTTTGTGCCTCTGAAGAGGGCGGGAATGCATATCAAAATGGTTTTAATTCCCAAACAGTTCATTCAAAAGTTTGATTAAATCCCTTTTGGCTGCATTTCAATATGGATGGATGGATGGCTGGATGGATGGATGGAATGCAAACGTCTATTTCTAGACATGTAAGTTTGTTGATGATGACCATTTTGCTGAAAGTTCAACAAAAACTAACGAGTGAAGCTGAGAATATTTTAGGCAAAATTTGAACACTGCTATGTTAAGCCATAAACTCATAAGTAGCGTAACCGTATTAGACTGCATATGCATAACAGCTATACTGCAGCAAACAATGACCTAGTAAGGTAAGAACACAACTCAAATACAGCTGCTGCTGCTGCTGCTGCTGCTGCTGTGTTTGCAGGAGAGTATCTGGAATTTACGCTTTACGCCTTTGCTCTCATCTTATTTCTTTTTACCCTGAAAACAGCATTTCCTAAAACATTCTGAGCTCACCTGGATGAATGGGTCAAGGGTGGGCTGACCACACCATTAGTACAATTTTATACCATTTCTCCATCCCTGTCTCAAAGGGACAGTCATAAAGGAGAATAAACAAACATGCTCTCTAACTCCAGATAATATACTGTAGCTGTCATTTTATTGAGATGATAAAAGGTCCTTATCTCCATTTATATGTGAAGGCTTTGTGGTAACCAAAGTTAAGAAACCAAAAATCTTGTGGTTGAGTATGGGGTAATGTGTGCCAACAGGAGTTCCTCAGTTCAGATTGCATCTATCTGTTGTGAACCAGCTGTGTGAATTAAAATGTTACTTTGCTTTAAAATATTTCATTTTGTGTTTACAATAAGTCATTTAGATATGACTAATGTTTTGTTTTGTATGCTGCACACATTGCTCTGTTTGAGCTGGCACCAGCTAGGTCATTAAGCTTGGCTGTCCCTGCACAGACCCTGCTCTGTCTTTAGTCATAAAAGGAATCTCTCAAAGCCTGAGGAGACTGTAAATCAGCCAAGTTATTTTGAGTATTGCTCCAGCCTGCTGGCTGGCACACACACACATTAATGCACAGACACACTCATAAGCAGAAAGATATATTCGCGGAGTCAAAGCACATCAACACACAGAGAATTGTCTACATGGGTGGGCACACATTACTGTCAGCTCCAGTGGTGGAGCTGATAAAACAGGCCCTCGGTGCTGGAGATGAAGAGAAAGAGAGGCACTGTGGGGACAACCACCAGTAACAGACATACACACATGCCTTAGGCTTTGGCTCTCTGCTCTGTCTAAGAAGATCAAATTTAACATCTCACCTCTAGATAAGAAGGTTTATCAAAAGATTTAAGTGTTTCTAGGGAGTCCAGGTTAATGCTCAAAACTCACTGCAACATCCTTTCACAGTTCCTCTCAAACTTTTGATACATTACAAATGGCCATGCAAGCGAGAGCAAGAGAGAAAAAAAATAATCTATTCATTTAGATTTGGCTCACACTGAGAAATTAGAAGGGGATTTACTGTTGCAGTTCCTGCTGTTGGTGAAGAAAGGAAGAAGCTGTGCTCATTTCCATTTCAAATAGGTGCATTGCCCTACAGCTGAATCTTCATTGATTGGACATGTTCCTCATGCAATAAACTGGACCTGGATCAAAACAAGTCTTTGATTAACATTATCCAGGACCTCAGCTACTGAGGGCCAAAGAAACCACAGACCAAAAGTTGAGACCAGGTGTGAGAGATAAAGGATTGGGGTGTGTGTGTGCGTGCGTGCGTGCGCGTGCGTGTGTGGTGCCTGCATGCATGTGAGTGCAATACAGATTGTTATAATGGAAAATTAACACTTAAAAAATGCAGCGAGTAATGCCTCTGGAAATCATAAATTACATAAAATAAAAATATCTCGAGCAACTGTAAGGCTTATTTCTCACCTCAGAAGATTTCAGGATTACATTTCATTGGGCTGTTATTGTAATGAAATATTGCAAACAAGTTACACTGTAAAAAAATCTGTAATTTAACTGAATTTTTTCTATACGTTTTACAGAATTTTCCCATTATTTTTAAATTTGTGAATTAAGATGTCTAATGTAAAATAATGGCGAGGATCACCATAAATGTGAATTTTAAATTCTTTACGAGAAATAATATTTCTCCACACACAAGGACTGTATAGTTACACTATTTAACATAATGAACACACAGGCACACACACATGCAAGAGTATGTGGCTGTTTTTTGTTGTACTCTTCTGTTTCAGGTGCTGTTTGTTGTGGGGTTTTTGTGTGTGTTTTTGTATTTTGTTACAGATGCAGCAGTTGGTGTCAAGTTGATGCAGCCCCAGTCCGTTTGTCAGTCTTTGGCTCCCATCTCGCCTCACTCATGAACAAGGCCACAAGATACTTAAACTCCTCCTCTTAGGGCAGCGACTTGTATTTTTATTATTATTATTGTGAGTATATAACACCTGCTAGGATTAGTAAACTGTCAAAACAGTTTACAGCCCTACTTTCCTGAGCATGCCCAATCTCATCTGATCTACTCTGATTTTGGAAGCTAAGCAGGGTCAGGCCTGGTTAATATCTGATGGCGAAGCGCCTGGAAACACCAGGTGCTGCATGGAATGACTCTATCTCAGGAGGTAAAGCGGGTCATGTGCTAATCATAGAGTTGGTAGCTCAATCTCCACTTGCTCGAGTCTGCTGGATTATTTACTTTTTTAAAAAATTAAATTAAAAATGCAATACAGTTTATTTCCTTTTTTTATGGTATTTTTCTGGCTCTCCAGATTTTTTTTAACAGTGTATGTTGGTTTGAAATACAGGAGAGATGTGCTTCCAATCATGAGCACCTGAGAGTTTGTGAAGTTGTATGAGGAAGCATGTGCCATCGAGAAGTGGCTCCAAAAAGATTAGTATATGCTATATGACTGTTTTATTACAACTTCAGATATTCTAGCAAAAAAAACAGCCTTTTGTAAACATTCTAATATATTAGCCTGGTAGTGCTATGTAAACCTCATGAGAAAACATAGTAAATAATATACACAGAATGTTGTATTTATTTCAGATATTTTATTTTATTTTATTGTTTTATTTTAATTGAAGATTTCACTTTTCCTCTCCTTTTCTTTCTTTCTTTCTTTCTTTCATGGCATTCAGTATTCGCTGACATTTCTGGGTAACACGGTGGTGCAGTGGGATATATTTAGATGACTGGTGGAATGTGTGAGCACTTTCAGAAAAGAAACTGTGACTGAAATAAAGTGTTCTGAGCACAAAAATGAAACACAGAACATGCAAAACAGATACACACCTACAGCTTAGCACAGTCATAATGCAAACTGTGCTACAATCCAGGCATATTTTGTGTTTTGCTTGCGGTAACACTGTGGTGACAGCTGTCTTAAGACAATTATACCCTTGCTGCATTTGAGTCAATTGACAGTCGTGCTTTAATTAGCCAAATTAAATAGGAGTCTGTGTTCACTTCACTCATGACTCCTTACTGATAATTAAAGATGATGTGTCCAGAAACCACATGCATAAGCCTACTGCATGGCTGACTAAAAATAATGGTAGCATGTGCCATTATTTTACAGTGAGAGACTTAAGTAGCTTTTATGGCAATAAATGCAGAGGGTGAAAGGGTTAGTCTTTTAAGTGTATTTGGTGTTCAGGCACACATACCCTACCTCTTGTCTGAAGTTTTCTCTTGAGTGATTCAACCCAAAAGGCCATCAATAGCATCAATGTTTCTATCCAAATTTGGTGACTCGGTCAGGGTTAACAAGCTTTAAGTCTGCACCAAGTCAACTCCTTCGTGTAATAGAAAGCAGCTGACCTAAAACCTCAGAGAGATGCAGGTTACAGCCCTGTGCTCTGACTAATGACCTCTTGTTTTCATAGCAAGCGGAGTGCCTGGGTGTTACATGTGGACTCAATAGAACACGTCTGTACACACACAAACACAGAGTCAGATGAAAGAAATCTCACTTCCATTTAACACCAAGTGTTATGAACTTTAGAAAGTGCTAAATGTGATGTCAGCAGTCATTTGGAGATGATGCACCATTTACGGTCATTGCCATTTTTAGGTGCGGCATCCTGTGCCTTTGTAAGTTGTTAGGCTGGTGATAAAATCATGAAACATATCTTTCTTTACAGGCCATCCCCCAGCTGTGTGATCACTTATTAGGTTTTGACACTTTTTTCCTTTGTAAGTGGGTGGATACTGACTGCTAAACACGTGTCATCATCGCAAATCTATTTATTTTTTCCTACTGATTTATCAGGTGATCTGAGCTGTTTTCAGTTTGATAACTTGTGGTTTCCAAACACAAATGATTTACCAGTATTTTACTGTATCAGCCCCACATTAGCACTCTGTGGGGTTGTAATTGTGAAATGAGTGAAATGAAGCAGCTTGGTTGATAAACCATAAATATCTACCTCAAGGTGGCGCTAGAGGAAGTTAGGGGATTATCCAAGTAGGCTTCGTCTTCCTGGGACCATGAATTCTTTCATTGTTAATCAAGCCAAAAGTTGTTAAGCATTTACATCCTAGACCAAGTGGTGAACCCACCGACTGAACAACAGACGTTGTTCAGTCGGTGCCTTTAGCATGACGAATAACCTTACCTGAGCGCATGTCCTACTAGGCTGAAGCTGGGTCACAGACATTCTCCTACAGCCCTCGTCTGGTCCCTCTGTGGCTACAGGTGCTTCACATTACAGCTCATAAAACTCACCAAGAGGGGAAAATTACTGCCACAAATTTGTTGGAGAGGGAGGGGGATGTATGAGAGGGGCATACTTGAGTAGTGCTGTATGTGGCTACAGTATTGACATATGTGACTGTGTTGTGTCTGCTGAACACTTCAGCATTCCACCGCTGTGCCAGGAAGGACCATATTGTTTTTGACTTGAACTCAAGTGTCATTTTCTGAGGAGTGATTTAGTGTTGTGTGCGCATGTGTGTCACATGCCAGCTGGCACGCTCCTCTGTTGATGGTGTGTATGCCATACGTAGTGGGAGGAAGGTTACAGGGTCACAGGGCCATGAGGTCGCTGGGAGTGCACCTTGGAGAGAGGAAACAGGCCTAATCTCAGAAAGGCTGGCAGCTTCCTGTTCTGAATGGAGGGTACAGAGAGGACACTGTCTTCTCTCTGGATACCCAGCAAGTGAGTTTACTATGTAATTCAATCAGGAGTAATCCACTCACTCATGCCCTCCAATAATAGTCAAAGGGAGGAGGCCAGACTGAACTGTGTCTCCTCAATCTCCTCAACCCATTTTTACATTTAGACATGGTTCTTTCAGAGAGGCATTTAACCAACCCTGTGTGCAAAGTTTACTTCATTATTGGCCAATATCAATAATAATAAAAATGTCATTGTATTTACAGTATTAATGCTTTAAACAGCAACTACTTAAATGTAAATGAGTAACAGAAACAGAGGGCAAAGAATGACCACGCACCAGTGACAATGCACACTTCACTACACATAGCGGTCTACAGGGCTTTCAGAAAACTGGCTGAGTAAACCACCAGATGTGTTCATCAAGCACAGTGGTAAGACACTGGTATATATTTAGCATGCGCATTAGTGACACTACAAGTTAAACGGACTGTTTTACATTTGAATAAGGCCTGTACGTACGTGGGCAGCTCGGCTTGATGAGTGCTAGCATGCCTCACAGCTGTTGCATTCACTCTTGCTGGTTGGCATAACAACAAAATAAAGCACGAGGAGTTCATTAGACATCCTTTTTTTTTGTTTTAAACTCTGTACTGCATGCTAATGAAATAGCCTCCTGGGGGTATTCTCTGACAGGTTATCACAAGTATTTTTTTTTTTGTTTTAATTGTTAGTTTTCTTTCTTCTTCTTTTTTTTCCTCTTCCTGGGGAGGCCCCATGTCCCTGAGGCAGTTCTGAGTTTACAGTAAACTAATCCTGCACATGGTTCTGAAAATACACACACCGAGACGCCTAGAAAAATAGAAAATGCAAAAGAGCTGCTCATTATTTAAATCGCACTGAGTCTCCTACAACAAAATTTAATGAATAGCTCTTTGAATTCATGCTTGTGCAGATTTTCACGTTTTACTTATTGCAGCGCAGTTTTAGCTGATCTTCAACCCAGTTTTATAACATGCATTATCTGGGGTGTGAATTGTCATGTGAGCTGTCACATTTATTCTCACTTTCACCAGTAATTGCCTTATATTTGTATAAACATACTTCTTGGGAATTGGCATCTGCGTGGAAATAAGTTTCACACTCTCTGACAAGTACTTCATCAAATAATGTTCTCACATTGCTCACTTCAGGTTCTGTTTCCATGTTTTAACGTTCCACGTATTTGCATCGTTTCTAATCTCAGTTTCTGTAAAAGACAATTCTGAACTTTTTGAAACATAATCAGCTTTTATCAGCTAATGTAGTTTATTCAGTCAACAAAACTTGAAGTACGGTTTCAGTTCACTAACCAGCAGAGATTTCTGCAGCTTCACTTAAAGTTTTCATAAGCAATCATCAGGAACACAGGCCCACTGTGATGGTGAATGTTGCAACAGTAATATCCTGAATTTTGCGTGCGTGCATATGAATGTGTGTTCTTTTTGTTTGTGTGTTTTAGGACTTGCAGGGCACGAACTGAGGTTTGAGGTTTAGGGGTCATAGTTGGGGTTAGAAGTGGAGTCTGGAGAGAGTATTTCACCCTGTATCAGGATGTGGGCAGAGATTCAACAGTTCTTTACTAAACTGGGTATAGCATGTTTCACCAGCTAAAGTCAAACAAAGCAAGAAGGTCCAAACTGGACAGGAAGATGACCAGAGTCTTTTTCTATATTGTTCAGAGAGTGCATTTTAAATCGCGGCCTGGTGGCATCTAAATGGCAAAATCCAGTGTTGCGTAATGTTTGGAGAATATGGGAAAAGAAGAGCAGCAGCACTTTGGAAAACCACAAGAGTTAAAGCATGAATACAACCCACTCTCCTGTTTAAGGACATTGCTTCAAAATCCCCAGTTTCTTCAGCAACTTTTTAGGAATACACCTCATTGCACTAGCAAGATAAAGTGTCAACTAAAAGTGAGCAAAAGAATACAAAAATAATAAAATGTGCATCTTTAGCTTTGTTTAGAGTATTTACAGTATACTTGTGACAGTAGCCATTAGCAAAAAGTGGATGCGTCATATTAAACTGCATGCCAGCCATTTGAATCCTATTGTGAGTGTATTTCAGTATCTGCTTGTGTTTTGTGTATGGTGGTTTACAGTACAGCATTAAGTACAAATAGGTAATTACTTAAGTCTAATTTTGAGGTACCAGTACTGGACTGGATTGCTTGAAATTTACGTTACTTTTATGTTACGTTTCAGAGGGAAATATTACACTCTTTAGTTCTTTACTTAGAAAATATGACGTTGTGTTATAGATTAAGGGACCTGCACACATATTGTAGGTATTGTAGGTAATAGTGAGTTGATGTGAAACAGTTACCTCGGTGAGTCATATAAAGATAGTTCCCATTAAATACTGCATGCAGTTACTGTAGGTTCTCAACAGAGCACTGTAAGAAGACATGTTTAGTTATCCAGTAAGCATGCCTTTTCTTCAAAATCATGGCACGTGACTCTTGCCTAGATTCTAACACACTATCTGCCTAATAAAAAAAGGGAAAAAAAAGAAAAAAGATCAAGGTATCTAACATTTGGTTGCTTTGGTCTTGGTATAACTTGGCACTGAATTGAAACCAAATTTTGTGGTATTTCCCACACTTAGTGAAGACTGTGGGTTTCACATGTTAGTTTTACTTCAGCTTTAAGTTGTTTTTGTTCAAATCTGTTTACTTTACCTCAGTTGCATTATAGTATTGCTCAATAAAACCCTAACTTTCTCATTCTTATCATTCTTTTCATAGTTTTTTAATAGCCTAATTAATAGCCTCATATGTGTGATCGCAATGTTCATTTTGGACTAATAAAGCAAATCAGTTTTGGGGGGTACAACTATGTAAAATTGCTTGTAATGCTTAAATATAAAACGATTTATAAAAGCATTGCTACCTTGGTTGAAACAGAAAAGCAAAATATCTATTTATAGTTGACCAATCTATATCATCTACCCCAACCCACTGATCACGTCAACTCTGTGGGCACATATTGTATCAGTAAGGAAGTCGTGTAGCGCGGAAGCATTGCAGTCGTTGATCTGCTGCACCTCTGTCATGCTTCTATCAGCACTGCTCTGTCATGTGATGATGGTATCTTATCTGGCTAACCGTAATAACCGTTTATCAGGACTCACAGCACTAACCTTTTGGCAAACAGCTTTCGCCTCTCATCGTGACATTCATGTGTGGTTTATTTATCTGCCATTAATCACCAAGTTGCAAAAATAATAAAGCTGCAGTTTACAGGAGTGTTCTTTACTTGCAACTCAGAATTGTAATTCTCGTGCCAGATGAAATTATTCACCGACAAACTGTGTTTTTACTGGTGCATGTTTTACCAAAGCCATTTTTGCTTTTAAGCAGTGTCTGCAAGGAAAGGTAAATGTCTGCATTTCCTCTACAGTCTCCACTAAAACAGATCCAAGTGCTGAGGTGAACCAGCAGTCAGATTCAAAAGAAATCTGCTTTTTCAGTGCTATACTCAGTGCATTGTAGAGAAGTCCTAATGTCTAATAACACATCCTTACTTGTCTTTTTATTGGCCTGTACAGCTGGTTTTGAGCTTTAGCGGTATAACATGTAGTTCAAGCTCTCTGCAGATGATTACTGGGCCTACATAAAAGCTTGTAGAACAAGAAAATGGGTACCAAATTACCATTATGTGATCTGGGTGGATTACCGTAGCACTCATTTCATATAAAACAGAACTAATCTAACATGAGAGCCTCACAGTTACTCTTTGGGTTCACCTCCATGTCTGACTACATCAAACACTCAACAGTGACAGAATGGCTCAGCCCCAAGAACAGTAAAGAAAAAAAAACAACCTCAATCATGAAAAAACCCAGAGGCAAACAACTGGGGGAAAATTAATCCCTAAATGAGTAACAAGTTTTACAGACTGATGTGGTGTGCAAGTGCTGTCACTTACAGTGATAAAAGTTACAGCACACCAAAGCAGGGCAGCACTTTGGGTCATGTAATTACAGTATTACCACATGATGAGAGTCATTTGTAATAATCACAGAGGTTATGTTGACTCTGAGAAGTGTTTCTATAGATGCAGGAACTCCCACTAAAAAGGTGAGGAAGAGAAACCTACAGGTGCACTATTAACAGAGAAGAAGAAAAAACTGTTTATCCTACCACACCATGGCCATTTTGTCAGAGCAAGCAAGGGGAACAGTGCACAGCGTAGCAACTCCTCAGTGTCCGTGTCAAGGTAGGCGGCCCGTCCAAAAGTGTGCCCTGCTTTGTCCCCCTTTTTTACTCTAATGGGGAACACAGTTTATATCAAGTAAACATCATCTTGAATTCAATATGACTTAAAACTAACAAATGAGATCATCAAATTATCAGGTAAGTGTTTACTGATGTTGTAGATTAATGGACCTGAGAACCTTTTTTTCATAAACTTCTATACAATCAGACTTCAATTTGTAACCATAGGAGTCCCCCCCTGCAGGCCATTAGAAAGGATGCATGTTAAAGGCACTTCTGCATCCTGATATACAGTTCTAAATACTCCCCGTCCCTCCACCATCATGGGCAGGAATGTCATAGTAATTTTGGGCTTTTAATGATTTCTTGCTCTTTTTCCAGGGTGGAAAGGTTGTACAGCACACATCTTTAATGACTTTTGTCTTTTAACTTGACAAAGCCATATTAACTTTTTGTCAGTCATGACTGACTACAAATGGTAGTTCTCTGACAGCAAAAAATAAATAAATAGATCAGAATCAGAATACTTTATTGATCCCAGAGTGAAGTAGTTTTTTTTAAGAGCACTGATTGGATTAACCAATACTCCTGACAAAACAGTGGGAAAGTCCAAGGAACTCAGGGAATATCTAAGAAGGAGAATTGTAGATGTACACAAGCTGAGAAGGTCTCTTCGAGCCAATATCTTAACACCTGCAGAGGAAATTAGGTTAGGATGTTCAGGAACAACTCAGGAACCACCAAGCTCAAGCCTGCCATAAACTGGAAACCATTGGAACACCAGCATCACTCGCCACAGTGAAGCAATGTTTACACCACCATGGACTGAAAGGGTGCATCCAAGAAAATCAACACCTTTAGGCTTAAATGAAATTTGTTCAAATGGACAAGACAAATGCCTTCTAGAGAAAGGTTTTATGGTCATACGTGACAAAGATTGAGTTTTTTGGCCTCAGTGACAAGAGCTATGTTTGGAGGAATAAAGGCGAGACTTTTAAACCAATTTAAATGAGCCAATTCTGCCAAGATGAGCGGTCAAATATCCCACCAGCTTTTTGCCAGAAACTTGTTGATGGCTACCAAAAGCATCTGTTCAATATGTAACTTGCTAAAGGATATTTAATGAAATATTAGGGGGAGCCTGTATGTATCATTTTGACCCTGTGCGCATTAGAGAAAATCCAAAATAAATTCAATTTTGAATTCAAATTCAAAATTTATTAAAAGTCATTTAAGATGTATCCTATACAATCATTCCACAATAGAAAAAAGAACAGTTCAGAGAAATAATTAAATGCCAAAAACTACTACTCATGCCAGTGATGAGTCCAATATAAATGTCTGACCACAGATGTAGTTCTTACAATCTGCTCTGCACTGATTCTATTCTTTTCTCCTGTTTTTCAGAATGTCCTTGGATGTCACCCAGCCATTGCTGAATGCTGCCTCTCGTTTCTCCTGTTTGCCTGCAACTCTGCAAAGGTTTGTCCAGTCTTCTGTTATGTCTCTGATTATCATTTGGCTAATCAGAATCAGAATCAGAATACTTTATTGATCCCAGAGGAAAATTCCAAAATGCCATCATGTCCTTTTTAATAAACCTTTGTTTGTTTGTTCGCTTGTACAAAGCTCTACTGTTTTATTAGTGATTAACAAAGCTAAACATTTTACCTGCTTAAACTCAGCATGTATGCATTGTCTCTGTTTCTGTAGGCCGATGCTGATTCACTGAACACCTTTGCTGTTTGATTGATTATACTGATATTTGTAATAACTGGTCACAATGAAAGTCATGACATCAGAAAGATCCTTTGCAGTCTTGCATTCATTGTTTTTCAAAAGCTTTGCTTTCCCTGTCCAAAGATGACAAGCCACCAAATACACAAATGTCTAATTACTTTCTTTCCTCACTTATCCCAACTCAAGCAACCTTCTACCCCAGGCCCAAGCAATGGATGTAGTTTGGAGAGGGTAGGCAAAAGCAGACCGAAGTGCTTCCTGTACGGCCAGTGGACAGAAGGAACCACCGCTGGCCCTCAGCCTTCAGGGGTGGAAAGTATGCCGTAGGCTGTGCTCCCACCTCCACCTCCCTGCCTGGGAACGGAAGCTGGGAGTCACCAGGGAAAACAAGCAGACAATCAGGTAGGGACTGATCTGGGAGAGAGAAAGACAGAATAGAAGAGGAGGCGGAGCTGCTGGATACGTCAGGTCGTGAAAGCCTCAACTGAAGCTCTAGGAAAAGCACACAAACGTAATGGGGTTTGGGATGGAGGTTTTGTATATTTGTTTGTGGGAGCATTTCCTCATCCATCAAAGAAAGTGAAAGGATGTGTGTGTTTTCAGAAGGACCGGCACGCGGGGAGTGTGTGTTAGTTTGTACGACACACACACACACACACACACACACGCACACACACACACACACACACATCATTGAAAGATAATCCAATATTAAAGTTCAGAGAGTGTTTGTGCAGTGTGTGTGTGTGTGGGAGGTTTTTTTGTATTAAAGTTGTTAAAATCTTTAACGATCTTTGCAATGTTTTTATTTGGAAAGGTAAGGTCCA
>VUQK01015229.1:0-15481 GCA_015106715.1 Bujurquina vittata
TGGCTGTGGAAATAATTGCCCTTAGGGGACAATAAAGATCTTTGAATTGAATTGAATAATTAATGCCATGCTTTTTCCTGTATATTGTCCTCACCTTCGATGTGCGTTTTGTGCAAAAATAAACGGCGAAAACGTGAGTTTCACTAACAGGAAGTGCTTGCCAATAAAAACAAAACAGTTCCCGACAACTCCTTTCCTTTTGGTGGAAAAATGCACCATATCAACCAATCATAAAATTATGCAGTAACACGATGCTTTTGTCTGCTGAGGAACAGGTGCAAAGGTGGTAAAAGAGACAATATTACTGTCAGGTTTTGCCTGTGATGGGCCCCTCGGTCTGTGGGGGACAGAAACTGTTTTTTGAGGTGGCATAAATAATTTGTCTAGCATCTTGATGTGAGTCTTGATTGCTCTGCAAATAGTTGTACAGAAAAACATTGTATATAACTTGCATTTTAAGTTGTAAAAATAATTTGTTAAGCGTGATTTTTACAGTAAAAAAATCTAACTTTTTTTCTACTTCGATTTTATGTTTTTATGTGATTATAAGTCCAATGTGTTAATACAATATTTCAAAATGAAAGAATCAGCATACAGTCACACACATGTTGTGGGGCTGAAAAAATGATAGTAAACGAGGCAAGGCAAACAGCTTCTAAGGTCAACTATGACCCCTTATCTCCAAACAATATTATCGTTAATCGCAATAACTTCTGAGACAATTGATCGGCCAGCAAAATTTGATAGGCCTAGTTATGATACATTAATAATTTCAGCAGCTTAATACAGATTGGTAACTGAAACCATCCATAGAAGCTAATCAAGACAATAAGTAAATATGGAGAACGTGCTGAATTTACATTAGCATCAAAGTGAAGCAGAACAGCATGTGTTACTAAAATAAAGGAACCTCAGTTTCAACCAGAAATATTTTTTTTTCCCTTAAATGGTTCTTCCACCACTGGATTCATTAAACAAACAGGCCTACTTTGTTCCTTTATGGTTTTAGGAGGTTTTAACTGAGATGCGTTCAATGACGTCATAAATATTATCAATGATTTTCTGTGGTGAACACTCACACATATCCACACACCTCCACACATCATTCCCACCTCTGTGTCACAGTCAATTAGGCCTCTTATTTTCACAAGTCAGCCGTCTGTTATGAAGCAGTAATGTTCTCTCTCTCTCTCTCTCTCTCACACACACTCACACACTCCACACACACACACACACACACACACACACACACACACAAGCTGTCTGATGCCCTGTCTCGTCAGATTTACTTCAATTATCCTCTGAAGAAATCGGGTCTTTTGCATTTTGAGTGCTTTTTGTCACATGACGAGAAATGTGAATTGGCCCTTCACCAACGTTTTAATGATCACGTTTCACATCTTTACTACAGTATATATGCTAACTTTTGGACTGTAGGGCCGCAGTAAAACAACTCTCCCACAGCTTCCAATATTTCTTCTCCAAGGTCATTTCTCAGAGTAATGACGGAGACAGTTTTCTCAGGGATTGCCCCAAGGCAATTTTTATTTCCCATTACAGCAGAAATATAGCCATGTTCTAATTAGCCTTTGTCTGGCTTTCTTGTGTTATTTATCCAGGGGATTTCACTCCATCCTCTGCTGCTGCACACTGTGAATGGGAGATTTATTTTAAAACCACTCAGGCTGATCACAGGAATGAACGTACAAGAAGAAGAACACAAAGAAGATGCCAAAGATATAGTGTGAAAATTAAAGAACATACATAAGAGCCTGAGGCGCTAAATCCATCGTCTTTACACTTGGCAGAGCGGCCCAGCTTTTGATTGATTTTTCTTTTTCACGGCACACAGTCATGAAAGAAGAGCTTTAAAACTGAGCCTGTTATTGCTTTGGGTGAGCTATCCAAACCAGGTAGGGTTGGGTAGCTTTTTTCCTTAATAAATGAAATCCTCATCGTTGTGTTGGCAGTGTGATAAACGGCCTGCATGACGTTAGGCTCTTCTCATTCCTATTAAGCCTCTAATTGGACTTTGAGCTGCCGACCAATGATTCAGAGCATTACCTCATCGTATAGGTCATGTGTTGTGTGTGTGTGTGCGCGCATGTGTGTATTTGTTTGTCTGTGACTCATACTAACAGATGTCTGTAGTCTCAATTTTTTTTCCCTGTGTGTGCATTTTTTCTTTTTTAACTTCAAACACATTACCTCGGTTAATTTGTCATGAATTGTGTTGGTGGTTTTCCCCCTTTGTCTTGTTTTAATTTTGCCTTGTAAAAATTCATTTTGAAAATGAGTAATTTCATGATTGGTCCTGAGTTCAAATAAGACTTTCTTAAAACTAGACAGTTTACAGAACTGTGTGGCCCTTCATACTGTAAGTATTGCTGAAGAAAATCTATCCTCACTAGCCACTTGATTAGATACATTATGTGTGTGGCTCTTCTATAAATTCAGCTTTTAGTATCAGTTTCAGTTTGTATGTTCTCCCACGTGGATTTTGTCAGGTCAAAAATCTGAAGCCAAAATTATGAATGTTTTCAAAGTTTAAAAAAAAACACTCAAAAAAGATCCTGTGGAGAAAAGAGAGTTTGTTACAAAGCAGTGTATTAAGCATCAAAAAGCGCACAGTCAGCAAACAAAGGAGCAGAACAACCATGGGCTTCAAGCCGTAAGCAGGAGACTAACGTGGGCTTTTCTGGACCCTTAAAGCAAAGAGCTGCTGAGTCCTTCTGCCCATATTGTAGAACAAAATTCCAAGAAAATGTGCACAACCACAAACAGTAAGTCAATATTAAAGTGCTTATTACACTGTGAAGTGCCTTTCTCAGCAGGTTGGCCTTTTCAGCACATTTCAGCCTTCCTGCTACACACTTCTCCCCTCAGAGTTAAACACTTTAAGTGTATTCAGCATGCTGCCCAGTGTGTGCTGCCCATAGTCTGTCTGACAACCTCCCTTAAAGGCCAGTGTACTGTGCGGAAGCCAGGATATAAAGTATATAACAGAGACAGGTTCCCGGCAGTCAGACAGTTCAGGTTTTAAGGCACACAATAGTCGTAGTTGTCTGTTTTCACACAGGTTACGTGCTGCATTTTTTGTATAATCTCTATATTAGAAAAAACAAATGGAATAAACAGAAAATTGATACAAATTACAAAACAATACGTGGAACAGAAAATGTCTGTGTACAACAACACAGTAGTTAAAAATAAGAGAGGAAAAATGGGGGGGTTAACTGATTGCTGCAGCGTAGAACTGGGTTGCCTTATTTTGAGAGGCATTCATTAATTGTTTGCATACAGGAGGGGAGCAGACTCTGATAGTCGTGTTCACTTCAGTCATTTTCTAAAAATGCATCACCTTATATCTGCAAGAATGATCTTTGTTTTATTGCAAAACAAACTGATTTTAGAAATCCAATGATTTAAACAGTATCTGCACAAAATACCCAAAACATTTATTAACATCATTATCATCTTCATTATCCCTTTATTATCATTATCATTTAGAGGGCAGTGTTTACTATCATAAATGGAGTCAATCATACAGAAATTGTTCAGAGTTAAATTTGTCTTCCATGACTAAAGTACACAAGTGCACATGCTGCCTGTCACCTGTCATCATCTCATATTCTGAAAGTGAGACATGGAAAGGTCAAGGATGTTGCTGCTGTCGCTGTTTTGTCTTTTTGTAAAGAAAGGTTGGCTTTGGGGGTTGGTTCATGGTAGAATAAGAAAAGGGATGAGTCCCAAGAGAAGCAGAATGCAGAGAAAATGAAGCCCACTGTTGGAGCCAGTATGAACTAAAGGAGACATCACTGTCAGTCTGTCAGGGCATGAAAATCCCCCGAGGACTAATGGACACTTACTGCATAGAGGTGGCTGAGTCGTGAAGAGACCTGGCTTATTACTGACACACATGCTGTCCATTGGTCTACTGGCCTCCAGGGGCGCTACCTTTGCACTACACTGTGTGTGTGCAACCATGTGAGTCTAGAGGATGTCATGGTCTTCAGTTTACACCTCTGAAGATGCATATATGATGAAGACCCCCAAGGTCCTGTTATTGTGTGTGAGCACCATCCCTGTGCTCTGACCTGACCAGGCCTGTCTGTCACATTCTCACAGGCCTGGCCTTTTGTCAGAATAAAATAACTTTTCTGAATGTTTGTGTGTGGAGACAAAAAATCTCTGTTTGGTGCTTTTTATTTATAGTTATTACTTTGCATCCTATATGACTTTTTTGAGAGTTAAATCTCATTTAAAAATAGCAGTATCATTCAGCAACATGAGCTGCACTTCCTTTTACTGTCTTTGGATTAGAAACACAGTTTTGGAAAACAAAAATACTCTAAATAAATAATAAATACTCTATTGACATACATAAGTTATTTATGGATGTCCTTGAAACAGATCACATGATCCCTTCTCACAAGTGTTTTACCTCATTTAGGTCTAGATTTTGAACTAGACGTCTGAAGAGTAAATTCTGTGCATTGTGTATTTTTGGTTCCACAGTACACAAAAGAATTTCATGATCAGCTAAATTGACAAGAGTAACAAGTGATTGTCGTGGAAAACATATATTAAACAGTTGTGGCTTTTTGAAAATAAATTATAGCCAGTCAGTTCATTTACATGAAGCCTTAAAGGCTTTGATGGCTCACAGTTGTCAATTATCGCCACTTATTTTTGTCTGTTTTATTTCAGCCCCGGGCGCTCCCCTGTGTCCTTTGACCATGAGATTATGATGATGAACCATGTGTACAAGGAGAGATTCCCAAAGGTTTGTATTGTCATCTCACAGTTCCTGTAGAAATAAAACCCACAAAGGAAAAGAAAGGGATGGACCAAAGTACAACACAGGCAGCTCAGTTTAAATCTCGAAGCAACAAACACTTGCACAAAGTTTATAGTTTATTGTTGACTGCATTTGAGGATTTCATCATCTTTGGAACAAAATATGATTAAAATATTGGAGAAGTCTCTGTGAACCAGGGATCAGGCTGAGATTGTGCATGGGTTCAGACATTTCATCTCTGTATCTGAATGCAAGTTGTACTGACTTCTCTGGGCCTGAGTTCATTTAAGACGGACTGGAAGAAAGTAGAGAACTGTCCTGTCAAATGAACAAAATCTGAAGTTATTTTTGGAACTCGACACTGCTCCTCTGTGCTAAAGAGGAGAACGTGTTCTCAGCGCACAGAACACAGTCAGTACTTATGAAGTTGTTTGATATTTGCATACACAGGTTTTTGTCATTTTGCTTCTGCACACCACTGGAGTTGACTTTAAATAAAACTCTCAAGGTGTGTTTTAAGTGTCGACGTTCAGCTTTAATTCCGGAGGTGTTACAAATGTATTACATTGACTGTTTGGGAATAGAGGGCTCGACACACGGGGAGCGACGTCGCTCACTCTCCATTCATTTCCTATGGAGCTTGTGCGATGAGGCGACAATCGCTTGCCCTCCTGCAGCTAAGCGACCGGCGACATTTGTGCATGTTGAATTTCAAGCTCACATAGACGTGCACACGCGACCAGTCAACGCGACACAACAAAGTTGAAAAATGCTCTACTTTTGTCGCTGTCGCGTGACATTTAGACCAACAGCGAGGGATTCATTGGCTGATTCATTGAAAATGAACAAACAAAAAAGCGGGTGCACCTCAGTCATAAACACACAACTGTCAGCATTTTTTAAAACATATTTAAATATGTTCAGGCTCTCAAGCAGCATTGCATAAAAAATGTTGTTCATCACTGTGCAAAATAACACAATCAAAATATGAAAACCCATCTCTGAAATTGTTGCCCACAATTAACAAATTCTTGCAAGCTAAATTTTATTCAGTGAAGCAGGTGCAGCATGTGTTTGTAGATGCAGCAATTTAAAATAATTCTCATTTCTCATTAATATGTGATATTAGTGTTTGTCTCTGTTCTATATTTTTCTTTTTTTGATCCGTGTCCTTTAAATATTTATTAAATTAGTATGACATAGTGAATGTAACATGGTGAAGAGTAGAAGTTTAGTGTATTAGCTCAGGGCTGTATCAGATATTAATTTTTGATATATTAATTATTCACTTGGACAGATTTTCTCTAATATGAGATTATCTTGTACCTGTGTCATTTACTGTCTCTCCATGTGTCTGGCATGAGTGTAGCTATCAGTGACTCATCCTTCTCCCCACCCTCTAATTGCCTTCTACCCCCTCCCCTCAGGCGACAGCTCAAATGGAGGAGCGTCTGGCTGAGCTACTTGCTTCCTCGGCCCCAGATAAGGTTTGCCCGTTGGCTGACGGGGTCTTGAGCTTCATTCATCATCAGCTTATAGAGCTGTCCAGAGACTGCCTGGAGAAAAGCAAAGAGGACCTCATCACTTCCCGCTACTTCTACGAACTCCAGGAGAACCTGGAGAAGCTGCTGCAAGATGTAAGTTGACGGTCTGGCAATAATCAACTTTTACTTCCAATTCCAAAATATTCCTTAGAATGTAGAATTTAAAAGTAAGTTCACTATATGACACACATTTGGTTCAGCTCGATTGTGTTCTTCATGCATAAACATCAAATACAGGGAAGCAACCAAAAACAGTAAAAATAAATGGGACAGTGACAAAAAATGATAATAAAACAGATCAAAGAACTGTGTTTGGATGGCACCTAAAATAAAAACATGAAACATGTAACATGAAAATCAGCTCAGTATTCATTTATTGACCAGCAGGTTTAACGGTCATCATTAAGGCTGGCTTTGATTAAGTGTCCAAAGCCAAACCAATGAGCCAGCATTCCAATATCAAGGCTTTAAGAAGCCTTAAAGGAAATACTTTGACACAGTTTGGCTGTTCCCAAAATCACATTGCATTTACATATTTACGCTTTTTCATATATTAAAGTTTCAGTTGTTTAAATTGTAGTGAGCAGGAAATATACATTTTAGGCACATATACTTGAATATCTTGCTTCATCACTGGCAGGCATTGTTTTACATGACTGATTTGGGATTCTGTGAAAGGCAAGTGTGTGTGAATTCAAGCTGTGGGAGGCTTTGACGATTCTCTTGAGAGCATCAATTTCACATACAGGATTAAGGCCCATGACAATTAAAATGCCTAAAAGCAAACATAATGCACAAGGCTGCAGTGTGTGTGTGTGTGTGTGTGTGTGTGTGTGGAGGGAGGTCAGCTGAAAATAATGAAAATGCACAATTTGGGCAACACAATTCAACAAATAAGTACAAAACAAACTCAGTGTGATTTTACAGACTACTAAAATGTTTTTGTTGTTTTCTTCTGAGACAGAATGGCCTCTCTTAATAAAAGCAAAAACCCTAATAAAGACATCAAGACAATAGCGCCATCCCAGTCATGCTTTGGTTACCGTGGAACAACTGTGTGACGCGTCAGCTGTCTGTGCCATTTGAAGTCAAACATACTGCTGTCCCTTTACAGACCTCAAACTCCCTTGGCTCTCGCACATTTCTTCATAAGCAGTTTGTGTATTTCTGACAAGCAACTCAAATCTTCTCTTAGCTTTGCGTGACAAGATGATTTCAGACACTCCGTGGCCATTCACACATTAATTTCTCCATGTGGGAATATAGAATTGTACTTACACATGTGAGCGTTGATGACATCTTGCCTCAGTTTTCAAGGCTTTGAGGGTGAGACATTGGGACTCCCACAGGCTTCTTATTGACCTTCTGTTCTACTGGGACACACAAACACAAGATATCTCAATCACACACACATACACACACCCTCCCCGATTTTAATTTCACACTTCAGTGGTCGCTGGGGGCTGATGGATGACTCTCCCAGATGAACGGGAATGATGCAAGGAGGTGCAGTGGAAGTGTTTTGGGACGGGTGGGGATTGGAGGGGATTCCTCTGCGTTTGATTGGCTGGCAGGCTCACAGAAGGGGGAGGTGGATGTATGTGCATTAAGTCTGTTCAAATGCTTTTGGAGGTTGTGAGGAACTCAACTTGAGCACATGTGGAATCTGGAGAAGCATCCCCAGCCCAGATGCCAAAGCGGCAATGCAGGGTGAATGATGACCAATTAGGTGGCATTAGACTGTTTTAGGGTTTTTGGAGTGTGGCCAAGCAGGTGAGGCTTTAAGTAGGTGGAAGCTGAAGACAGGCTCAGCACGTGTTTTGTTTGTAGGAATTCCTCGTAATTTTCATGGGTGTTTGTCCGAGACATGCACCGCATCTCATGGCAGAGGAGGCTGGAAGAAGAGGAGGTGGAGGAGGTGATGAGGAGGAGCGAGTGGAAGGTGTTCATGCACTGCTGGGAGGAGGAGGAGGAGGAGGAAGGGGCAGATGCCGACTTTACAGTTGAGTCAATTTTGGCTTGATTCAGCGTAGCTTTATTGGCATGTTGAGACGCTGTTACACTGCTGATGAGGGAGAGAGCTGTAGCTTTTCCTGATCAAGACTCGAGGGCAAACTGAAACTTGTTTTTTAATATTTATAGCTGATTTAATGTGACACCTCAGGAGCTGCTTGCACTTTTTTCCCTGGTTTTAGTAACTTATAGCTTCATCTGAGAGTGCTATAAAAAGAAAATTACAGATTCTTAATTCATGATGATGGTGATTATTATTATTATTATTGTTCTTGTTATTATGAAGTATGCATGTACCAGAACTAGCTGTTCTTGCTTCCTTGAAAGCAAAGCCTTTATAAGGTTCATAAAAGAGAAGTGAGCATGTTTCAGAGGGTTGATGACAAATACACATGTTATAAAATCTTACTGTAATCAGCCAGTTGCTGTGTGTGAGACAATATAGAGACAGGCATTGTGTGTGTTTAGGGCTGTATTATACTTGTCTATTTGAGTGCTAACTAGTGCTCTGTGGCATTAAGTGTGAGTTTGTGTAAACAACATGTAATTTTGTGAGTTACACAATCTTTAGGACTTAAAGATGTTTTCTTATTTTGCTTCTATTCTGTATCTGCTCAGTATCAGCAATTTCCTCTTAAATGCTGCTGTTGTTCAAATAACGGGTCAGCAAAAAAAAAAATTGATACATTGTCTGACTTAACAGAAGTGATCTCAGCACAGAGTTAGTTCTAGTTTTTCATTCATGCATCTATGACATGGATAAAATGTGAAATTGTCAGATTATTTTTATTTTCTTTATACATTTTATAAATATAAGCAAATCAGAAATGATCATTTTACCTGATCTAGTAAATTCCATCCATTTTCTTAACCGCTTTTCCAATTGGAGCCAGTGCCAGCTGTGCTGGGCAAGAGGAGGCGATGCCTTGGACAGGTCACCTGCCCATCACAGCTCTAGTGAAGTGAAAACCTAAACGAATGCCTTAAATGGAGGTATTTGATCACAAAATCACTAAAGATCACTTAATCACTAAAAATAAAATCAGGCATTCTTCTTCTTCATCGTCTTCATTGCCATTACTCCCTTTAGGTCTCGCCACAGTGGATCAGTTGCCTGCAGCTCCCTCTGTCCCTAGCATCCCTCAGCATACTCTCCTTCACTATACCCATGAGTCTTCTCTCTGTTCTCCCTCTCTCCTTCCTGCCCAGTAACTCCATCTTCAGCCTTGCCTCTTTCACTTTGTTTCCATAAAGAATCAGGCACACACCATAGCTCAAACACATCCCTTGCTCCTGCAGGGAGATTCCACTCTGCCGCTCAGGAAAGTGCTGGAACTGAAACATGACGTTGGAAAGCTCCACAGCAACTTGTCTTTTGGTGAACTGACCCTATAATTTTGCAGAAATAATACTAACAAAAATAACAGTGTGTATGTTCTGTCAGTAGCTGGGAATGTAGTACACTGCACTGTACATGAGACAATTACAGAATACCTGTGAGAACTTAACCTTTCTTATCTTTGAAAAGCATGTTTTATGACTTCAGGTTTTTTTCAGTGTGTAAAACAGTTGTATCAGTCCTTTCGCCTTTATCTTCTTTATCCTTTTCTTCGGTAACCTCCCCCTCTTTCCTTTCCTTGTGCCAAGACCCCATTACAAAATTCACAGGAGGCCAACTAACCTCTCCTCCTTCTGTCCTTCTCTTGTCTTTTATCTCTCCTCCACCTTCACCCCTCTCCTCTGGCTCATCTGTACTTCCTCTTTCTCATCCATCCCTGTCCCGAGGACTTAGTGACCTGTCTGGCGGTCACTATAGCAACCTGCATCCAGGACATCCTCTGCTAGCACCCCCAGGAGACCTTGGAGGTCACCTGAGGGCAGAGAGGGTTTCAGAGAGCTAACTCAGCTCTGGTGATCCGTCACTGAGTGTCCATCCTTCACTCTGAACCTTCAGCATGTTGTTCGTAGGTCATACACAGCTGCAAACATCAGTTGAATTCAGGTGCAAAAATCACCTGCTTGGAGGAAATCATGAGTGGACTCTAATAAGCATGGGAGAAATATTCTGTGGAGGACTGGAACGCTCTTATTCACTACTTTCTGACTGCTTCTGGTGACACTTATCATATTAATCGAAGTAAAAATAATTACATTTACAGTGAAGAAGAAGCAACCCACAGGGATGGGTGATTTTCTTGAAGTGTATTAAGTGTTATTGTGTGGTGACAATGTTAGTGTGGACAATATATTGTGATAGTGTTGTATTGTTATTCAGTCTGTGGTTCTCGCTTCAATCAAGAAGGCTTAATGAACTGACCTCTGGCCATTGTGTTTGCAAGGAAATGTGAAAGTTTCAGAAGACCCACTTTTAAACTTTGACTTTTTTCACTTGATCTTACAATGCAAATCCCTCATTATTTAACATGCCAGCTGTTTGATGTTAACTCCTATCCATATCAAAACACCTAAGTCCAATATATGTCATTTTAGCACAATACTTTTGTATTATGTATTTATTTATAATATGCTAAAACCTATAAATTATGTCTTGCAGTACATGTGGATGCAAGCTGTTACAGGACTTGTATATATGCTGTGTACCCACCAGGGAATCACTTCACATTACACACACACAGGGTTAATATGCCGGCTGTCTCTTCCACACACACTCTGGCTAATTAGTCTGTGTGTAGTGGGAGTCCATCCCAGAGCTGTCCATTACCACCCATCACTGGTCCTTATTACAGTCATCACGCACACACACAAATCATTCCACCTCCTATATATTTACATGAATGTAGTAAAGTACACCTACATGTACAGCAGATATTCACTCCCTCCCTCCAGATTTCATTACAGTTATAAATAATTCAAGAAGTAATTCAAAGGTGGGGGGTTACAGGGGCACCCTGGCCCCCGGCGTCTATCAGACAAATAGCAACGAGTCAGCCACGCTTTGTTCGTGAACAGCCACCTCCCCTGTGTTAGCCTGCCTGACACACACTTGCATTATAAAAACATGCTGCATTCATAAATGCATGCACATAAGATACCCCCCCCCACACACACACACACACACACCTCACCCCCTGAGAATTTTATTTATTTATTTATTTTTTCACAATGTAATTGTTATTTTTTCCATTTTTTATACCCATCACACACACAAACACACACACACACACACACACTGCTTTCACCCCATTTCCTTCCAGGGTTCAGTGTTTGCTCCAGATGCCTCTCCAGTCAGTTACAGTGGATTTCTGACTAAATTGCTCCATCTCCGTGCTGGCAGACATTTCATGGTGGACAGAGGGAGGGAGGCGGAGGTCATTTCTGATTTAGAGTACCTCTCAGGTGTCAATGAACGAAAGGCTCCACCATCTGTTCATCCTCATGCTCGTTCTGCTTTGTTTTTGAAGGACAAATGCAGCGCACACCACATTTTTTACACAGTCCATGGTCATCAACATTCGCAATGATGAATTATTTAAAATGTAATTAAAAATAATGAATATATATTATAATGAGGGTCATCTCTAAGACTATGTGCCCTTCATTAAAAGCTCAGCAATGTCTGTCCTGTGAGAGATGTTTTGTGTGTGTGTGCGTGTGCGTGTGTGTGCATTTTGTATATTTTCTGCTTTAACTCTGAGTCCTGTTGTCCTTTGTTTAAGGCCCATGAGCGTTCTGAAAGCGTAGAAGTTACCTTTGTCACACAACTTGTCAAGAAGCTGATGATCATAATCGCCCGGCCTGCTCGTCTGCTCGAGTGTCTGGTAAGAACAACTGCATCCAGATTTTTTAATTATCTGAGTCAAAGCTCATTTACTCATACAGTTTAATTTAAAGTTCTGCTAATTATGTATATTTACTTATGTCCTGTACTGTAATATTTCTGCTTCATTGCAAAGAGACACATCATGTTTTTTTTTTCTGAATTACATTCAAGCACTTATTACAAAATAATGCAAATAGTATAGTATAAAAAAAAAGTCAGAGGTGGCTCAGGTGGTTGAGTGGGTCATCTATCAGAAGGTTGGTGGATCGATCTCTGAGTCCTTCAGTCTACATTTCAAAGTATCGTTGGGCAAGATACTGAACCTTGAATTTCCAACAGTGCAGCCATCAGAGTGCTTAGGCATAGATAAAAGCACTGTATGAATGTGTTTGTGATTGGGTAAATGAGACCTGCAGTGGAAAGTTCTTTGAGTTCTCAATTGAGTAGAAAGGTACTATAGAAGTATTGATCCATGTAGCAAACTTGGTTAGCATAACTTGTGTAGTTGCAGTGTGCAGACATAATACATCATTGTCAGATAATTCCACTGAAACGGCAAATATATTAGAGCAAAGTAGTTTTTGGAGTATTTTTTCCTACTGATATCATTATTATGTTCCGCAGTCAGACATAAAAAGCAGACTTTTTAAGAATTATAAAGGAAAATAAAACATTTGCACCAAAGTACATAACTGTAACCACAGAGCAAAGGATGGGAGAGTGTATTGGTACAGGAAGGCACTGAAAACATGCGAATTATCCTCAGATGAGTTTATATATGCTTTTTTTGTCATTGTAAATAATTTAGTGTAGAATATTAATGTCTTTGTGTCCTTTAATAGTGCTTGTTTTTAATCAGTCTTGTCCTGCTTGGTTATCTTCTACAGCTCAGGAGTCCTTTTTCCATTTCAGGATTAGCTGGAATGAGTTTTTAACCCTCAGCCTAAACAGGCTGATGTGGTATTGCTGTCACTTAGAGAACCATGTGACCTAGGCTTTTCAAATTCCCACCATAGATACATCTACTAAAAACTACAAGTTTGAACCTTGGTGACCTCGACCTCAAGGTCAGAGGTCAAGTTTTCTGAAAATCTCGTGAACATCATAGCTTGAGAATGATGTCATCTGGGATGTTCAAATGTATACTATTGACGTATAGTGACAGTATTCTCAGTTGATGAGATTCTTTGGGTTATTTCCTAGCCATTTGCTCTTGAATTGAAATGGTGAATAAAGTCAATGAGGCTCATATGCACCCCATTCAAATTAGCAAGACCTGGTAATTATGTGTTCTAGAACTTGTTCTTGCAGAGGATTTGTGATGCCTAAAGATTCTACTGCCAGGAGGCTGGGGGGTAGCACTGGCAGCTGACAGCATTTTTCATACTGTTGAGCTTCTCTCCACACACTGGTTAATAAACAATTTAGAGCTTTCTGCTCCTTGGTGTGCATTGATTTAACCAAAGCAATTCATTTATGGGCTCTCTGTGGATATTTCAAAACAGTCTAATGAGCACACATGCACACACATTAACAGCGTGCTTAGAAAACAGCAGAGCCTCTTTTCTCTTTCTGTCTGTCACAGAGAGCGCTCATTCACTTTGGGATGAGCTGGTTCACATTTTGAGCCCAAGAGATAAAACCAGCCATTTGTGAGTCCAGGAATTAGAATTTAGGAAAGAGAATGTAAAAAGAGGAGAAGAAAGAAAGATGGAGAGGAAAAACAATGAGTGCAGAGCAGGCATAATTGGAGGGGCAGTGGAGGATGAGGAAGAGGAGGACAGGAGGGAGGTTTCCCCTGTCCTCACATCGTTAGTTTTGACTAATTGCATGCAGCTGAAGCCGTGACACCATACAGGAATGGTTTTTTTTACAAATGGAAGCACAGGGGGGGGGGTTACAGTGTGAGTCTACAAATAGGGAATATACAGGCAGTATGTCTTAGTCAGAGGACACAGGAGTTTCTGCCCAACAAAACCATATTTTGACCTTTTTGGAATTGCACAGAATGGTTATAATCTTGGGCTTTTCCTTTTCAGGGCTGTTATTGGTGCAACTTGGTTTAAATTAAATATCATGATCTAATAACATAATCAGATAAAGTTCTGTTTCTCTCCAGACTCAAACTGGACAGCAGCATTTCTGTGAATTATCTCATTTTATTTATTGAGAATCATCACAGACACTGTAGAAGGAAGAGGCTTTTTTGTTTTTATTGCAAGACAAAAGACAGAAAATTGAAAGGATAGGAGAAGTCTGAAGAGATCAAGGCTTTTAACTTTATCGTGGCTGCCATAACAGCCTGTATACCTGAGATTGTAGAGGCCATTTTGACACCAAAAGAGATATACTCTCATTAGGTTTGGATCTTAAGCTCAAATCTATCCTTTCCTTCTTTTCTAATTTCGCACCACTCCTTCTTCATGACCTTCCACTACTGCCTCCTTTGAAGGAGTTTGATCCTGAGGAGTTCTACCACTTGTTGGAAGCAGCTGAGGGCCATGCAAAGGAAGGCCAGGGCATTAAGTCTGACATTCCCCGGTACATCATCAGCCAGTTGGGCCTCACCAGGGACCCTCTGGAGGGTAACACCTGCAAACTTTAAATATTTCTCATTTAACTAGGTAACTGCTGTCACTTTATTTTTTTTACCCCCCCATCCCCACTGGTCACTGATCCCTGTCTCTCATTGTAGAAATGACCCAGCTCAGCAGCTATGATAGTGGAAACCCAGAAACCCCGGAGACAGATGATTCAGTTGATGTGAGTATACAAAAAGGGAAATGTTAAATAGGTGTACGAAATCTGTGAAACGACAATAAACTATGTTTAATTTGTAGTTGATAAAAGTGTAATTAATTTGAAATACACTATAGTGTGGGTGGCATCCTATTCTTAATCCACAGGATTTAATATGATGTTGACACACCCTTTGCAGCTATAAACACCTTCAGCTCTTCTGGGAAGGCTTTCCATAAAGGTTAGAAGTGCATTTATGGGAATCTTTATGGGAATTCTTCCAGAAGTACATTTGTGAGGTCACACACTTGGGCAAGAAGGTCTGGCTTGCAGTCTCCACTTTAATTCACCCCATAGGTGTTCTGTCAGACTATGTACAATTGATCAAGTTCTTCCAAACCAAACAAGATCATCCATGTCTTTATGGCGCTTGCTTTGTGCACTGGTGTGCAGTCCTGTTGGAACAAGCAGGGCCATCCCCAAACTCGGAAGGGTCTGGGCTCAACTCCTGAAAAGCAACCCCAAACAATCTCCCCTCCACCAAACATTACACTTGGATCAGTGCAGTCAGAGAAGTGCTGTTCTCCTGGCAACCACCAAATC
>VUQK01015230.1:4375-18226 GCA_015106715.1 Bujurquina vittata
TATGTTGGCCTCGGCATAATGAAATTTTTTTTTTAGAATAAAAGGGGGGGGGGGGGATTTTGTTCTTTTGTTTCATTTTGAATTACATATCTGCACACTGAAATGATCCAATTTCAATTTTTTATAAGCTAGTAATGAGCTGTTACCTTCACTGTTTAAGTGTGGAAAGCACACACACACACACACACTCACACAGAGCTATGCACAGTAACACTGGCAACTATGGGTGTGATAAAGGCCTCCAGTTCAAGAAAAATTTCCTTCACTGTGTGTTATATACTAGTAGCCTTAAAAGCACAGCAGGAATTGATATTTTGAAAACTAAAATATAATAAAATATCTGTTTGAGGAGCAAAGATGTGAGATCAGCACACGTTCCAGTGTTTCCTCTACTGTCTCTTGAGGAGATGCACCAACAAAAACAACTTATATTATCTGTACTGTTTATCTAATTCATGTGCAGTTATTTGTTCTTTCAATGCAGAGCTACTGTTTTGTTTTGAGCAGTAAAACTTTTAAAATAAACACTACACATTAAAAGATCAGGATTTTTTTTGGTGTGCTTTCAAGAACAACAAGAGGGCACATTTTGGTGCTGTAAATAACTCCTGAATGCCCTGTTACTAGTGGAGACAAGATTTTCCATGATCTCATCGCATTATACAATTTACTGTTATATCTGTTTTACACTTAGCACCATAGCCTGTGTATAAGACATGAACAATATTCTAAATCTGCATTCCCTATCATGGCCAGCAGTGGGAGACTCCTGTATAAGTGCACTTTTTCAGATTTCTTTGGGCTCCCTGCAGCCACTATAAATTTATGGCTTCAGTCACTAGTTTTAAGTCATAAATATGTCATGAAGTTTATTTTGTGCTTAACAGACTAAAGAAGAACATGCCACACTTGTATCATCTAGCATAAAAAGCAAATAAACAAACAACAAGGCCAAATCCACAAACCAATGGATGATGCTACTGTGGCTAAATGTATCTTTTATACATAGTGTGTGCTTTCCACTTTTAATTATCAGTAAATGTTTTTTTAACAGCCGTCTGTGATTTCACCCACATAAACCAGTTTTTGAGTTCCAGCCAGAATCATTAGTTTTGATCAGAAGCTCAGTGTAATCAAAAGAACAACAAAGAAAAAACTTAGAATAATTAGTAACTCATAATTTCAAGAAATTAGCTCAAAAGTGAGAATTGATTGTCATTATACAGGTGTTAAAGCCAGGCTTGCTATTATCTGATAATATAAACTTTATGCTTTTGTATTTTTGTGCATACCCGCTCTACACGCTTGTTGTCAATCGCAGTGTAGGCCCAACCCAGCATCTTTCTTTAGCATCCTTCGGGACACTAACAGGGACCATTACTTATAAAATGAACATTGTAATGTGTTTGGTAAGACTTGAAACTAGCGATTTGAAATCATCAATTAATCAGGAAAATGTTTACTTAGGTGATCAAACCAGGGTGCTCAAGGGCCATTTTCCCACAGACATTTATACAAACATTTTGCACCCAAAGGTGACACTTCCTGCTGCCCATTTGAGAGAATGTAAGTTTAAGGCAGCTTCATAAGAGTTTTGTCCACCTTTTATATACAGTCCATGCTTTTTGATTTGGAAAGGCAGAGTATTTCTCACTAGAGCAATGCTTCATGTGACAAAATCCAAAACTCATCAGACTTTGCCACTTGTGAATTCATAAACAAGCAAGTCATAATTAAGTGATTTTCCTTAAAGCTCTGTCATATCCATCTTGGCGCGCAATGTACGGAAGTATGGACAGAAGTAAGCAAACACTAACATTTTATAGTAGCAACTCTACAGTAAAACAACCTCAAGGTTATTACACTCGGTTCAAATTACACTCACACACAGCAGCTATTAATAGCATTTTTATTATGGGTCTCCTCTGCAACCAAAACAAATCCAAATGCAACAGGAGAATGTGGAAAGGCAGCATAAATCTGCAGTGATGAATGAGAAACAACAGCAGAAGAGGTTTTGCAGTCAAAATTCCGAGTTTCTTAATGATATGAATGCTAGATGATAAAATTCCTGTTTGGCGTAACACCTCCACCGTCAATTCTGTCTTAGGCAAGTGTTAAGATATGCCATTATATGTTTCAGCATCTGCAGCATCAATTCACATTTCATTTTTCTTCTCTCACTTTTAAACTCAAACAATGAAAAGACGTTAGTCTCTGCCTTTCCCTCCATCACCACTCACCTATGCCGCTCCGTCCTCTCCTCTTGGCAGACCTAAACCTTTACAAGCAGGTGTGGATCTGTGAGAAACTTTGTCTGAGTGCAGATGGCAGGAAATTCCAGGGAAATGACAGCGGCTCAGTCTAAACCACAAGATGTTGTGAGCAGCGCCCGTGGACCAGATAGAGCAGGGCCAGCAGCAGCAGCGCCTATGGACCCAACTTGGACTCCTGGCCTGCCAGCGCCTTGAAATATGAGCAGCTTCACAAGGCGTCTGTTAAAACTTTTCTGCAATGGACTTATTCTGGTATGGTGGGTACTGACTGACTCCAGTGTGTCTTTCCAAACAAATATTGGGTGGTATTTGGTCTGAGCAACCCTGTGAAAACAGATTATGTTTTACATCTAGTGGTTTATTGTAGCCGATGTTTGGTGAACCATCAGTATTTCAGCCAGTAGATCGGTCAGGGCTACATCAAGCAACACTTTCCAGCCCTTAATGCTGCACTCCTCCACATGATGTCATGGGAGTTAGTGAGTGAAAAACCCGCAGCTCCTACACTACAAAGACGTGAATTTAAAGTTTGTTTTTATATAAATCTAGTTTCATTACATTATTAGCAATATAGTCAATCTATTACAGTTAGCTGAATAAACAGTTTGACAAAGTTATGCGGTCATGTGTGGGATAGCCTCAGTCCGCTGGCATCTTCATCTCCTTAAACAATTTACCACTTTAATTTCCCTTTCAGTGGCTTCAGTGTTGTTAAAAATCAGCCTATTCATCAGTGTCAGTGTGTTTCATCTGCTCATTTCACTGATATGATAATTACACCAAGGTTTTATGGAGTGCCACATTAACCACACAAGATTTATATTTTTGCATGATCTACCCCATTCAATTCACACCTAATTTATTTTATTTTTTTAATCATCTTGTCATCAAATGGAAATGTTCTGAATATTTGTCACAGCTGTTCTGTATCTTTGGAAATGTTGGGATGCAGAGAAGAATTTAAAATGTTTTTGGGGTTTTCTTTGGTATTTGGGGGGTTTGGGACAAGTTTCAGATTGTTAACTTAGGGCAATTGGTTGTCGCACATTTCATTTGTCAAACAAAAGGTGCTCCTGAGATTTATTTTTAGATAAATCTGACTCCCTCTAGTCTTGGTATACTTTATGTGTTTAAAATAGTATATAACAAAATCAACAACAATAAATCTAGCAGCAGAGTGCAATACTCTCTGGATGTTAAGCAGCAAGTGGCTCTTTATGGTTGGCTAGCTGCAGAGAAATGGGAAAATGCAGCTATTCACCTTAATGTTGGGGTTTACAGAGCACTTCATAAACAAGGACTGCCTAGAGGAGAGTCTGTTTGAGTCACATGCACCTGTGGTTCACCAGACTGACAAGCTGAAGTCAATGCTGTCCCCCCTGAGATAGTTTTTTCCTTGTTGGGTTGGGTGTATAGACAGAGCGGCACAATCAGCTGGCAGACCAGACAAGATGCAATCAGCGCTATTTTATGCAATAAATAAATCTAACTACAACATAGCCGGTTACTACACGTACATCACACCACAAACGTAACAAAATTTCTTACCAAAGTATGACAGGGAATCCTGATATCCATCAGCATGTCTGCAGGATTTTTTCCCTCCATGTTACAGCCTTTTTCATCCATATTTGAGCTTCCTCACTTCTAGTAGGACACAATCCACTCAGTGAGATAATGCAAGATAAGAATTTCTAAACCAAAACAAGAAAATAAGCTTTCTAAAAAGGATGGCATCACATTGTTTTGGGTTTGGTTTTTTTTTGGTCTGTTGCTAACATCAGTTTATATTCCCTGCTTACATGCTGATGGTTGTTAGGATTGTGCTTTGCATGGTTCACAGTGCATAAACCATCCTTACTGACCTTTTACTAGGTGTTGGTGTAGTCCTTCAGTTCATCCACTCTTTTAAGTATGACCCTTTAAAGCCACACTCACTTTCAATGGTACAAATGCCATAGGGGCTAAATCATACCATCAAACTGCAATATCAGTGACACTGTATCATGTACAGCAACAACATGAGCCCAAACATGTGCGAGAGCTACTTCAATAGTTTGGAAGCAAAAACACCGTTGAGTACAACCAGGCTACGAAGGCAGTCAAGGAGACGATCCGAGCAGGTGGTGATGTGCGACCCAACATAAACAAATGACTTAACCGAGCATCGTTGGCACACTCACTCGATGCCATGTGATGGGAAAAGCAAATGAATGGAAATTACAGATGTGGTTACGTGATGGTAAAGAAGTGCTTTAAGCAACTGGTTAAAAAGCTCAACCCAAAATGCAACATCCCAGGTAAAAAATATTTTTCAGTTTTATTGTATGATAATGTTGTGCAGATTCTGCAAGTTAACTTTAGTTATTGTTACTGTTAAACTAAAGCATTAAGCAATTATGATATACTTTCACTTAAAATTTCCATTGTAAACACTACCCAGGCTACTATTGTGCTTACATGTAGCTTATACTGTGACAATGTGCGTAATGCTGCATCACTACTACAGAACAAAATTTCATTTCAAGCTAGCTTTCACTGTATTACTCCATAGTCTGTAGAAGTGCACCAGCTGTTCTAAGGCGTGCCAGTAGGTGTACCTTTAAAATATACTGTGACACCAGAGACCAGTGACAAATCCAATGAAGTTCTTTCAAACGCACTGGCTGTGTCCTCTGTGTTGACAAAAACAAAGAAAGTGAATACAGAAGTTGTAGGAATAATGAGCAATAAATCCTAGCTAGGAAAACATACACAATCAATTAAAAAAAGGAAGTCAGAAGTGTTTACAGCTGCTTAAAATGGCAACACTAAGGCAGAGTGAACAGCCAGCATTCATAAAATGAAGGAAGCCACAATGGAGATGCACAGAGATAATGGTGAACTTTCTGGAAGAGAATCACACTGTTGCACTTGATTGTTCACATTGAAAATGACAGGAATAATTGCGTAACATCTAAAAGAGAGTTGAGAGAGAAGCCTGCTTTATTTCTCAGCTTTGCACAGCCGGCCAATCACAGCGTCATTATCGATTTCGGGAAGTTACAGAAATTGCTGTAAACAGGCAACTTTGATCTGATGCCAGAAAGGTCCGTATGTGTCAATTGAGGCCTGTTTTTTAAACCATTTGAGACTCACTCACAGCTTCAATGTGGAGGTTAGGTTTCAATGACTTTCTACCTTTGTCTTAGCCGAGTGTTATCTACAGACCTAACAAAGAGGTGATGATGTTAAACCTCACAGTGGAAGCTTTACACAGTGTGGAGAAAAGAAAGAACCTTCTTAATTGGATTAACAGGAAGAAATGCATGTGTCTAATTCCACGTATGGCGGTGACTGCATTACTGAATACACGGCTTGGATCAATAACAACTGCTTTCCCCAAAAAACTGAAGTTTTGCGTCATACCTCTCTACCTCATTCATTCCATTGCACTTACATACAGGGGAATGAATATGGCAGAGAATCACACAATAAAGGAAAAAATAATATCAAAATATGCATTAAATTAATACTTTTAACAAGAGTATTCATTTCAATTCCCTTTTCCTTCTAAACATCAAAACACACATTTGATTTCAGCATTTCTCCCTGCAGTTCCAGCAGAACCTCTGTCACCTTCAAAACACTCCCTTTTCTTCCCGTTTTTTTTTTAACAAAAACCTTTAAATGTAAATTGATTTTCTTGTGGGACTGGATAAAACGTGGAAAGCGGCATGCATCTGCTCCGCAAATTCTGCAAGGCATCATTAATCTTGACAGATCTCTTTAATTTTACTGCTATATTTGTTATGCTTGTATGTTAGTCTTAGGTGGTTCCCAGTAATAATATTTAAACTTTATTGCAACAACTCCCTCTGCATTGAGTCTGCTTCTCTCTTTAGTGTGCACGTCCCAACACAAACTAATGCAAAAAACAGTACATCATGTTGCTACTGGCAGTGACTCCATGCTCTGTAAGAAGTACACTTTTAATTTGACATAATAACTTTGTCATTCTTCGAGGACAGTTCCTCTTTGTTGCTGAGTTTATTTACCAATCTGTTTGCTAGGATATTGTTTATTGCTGTTGCATTGATTTAATCACTCTTTGCTCTGCTCTCTTTCTGCTTATGCGCCAACCTCCTGCTAAAGAGCTCATGGGAAATAAACATCGATCCATCCATTTTCTTCTGTAAGCTTTATTATGTTATCCTTTATGAATGTGTGTTCATCTTTAAAATTATATTGTAACAAAAGACAACAGAGCTTTAAAAAGTTGGATCAAGCAACGTGCCCTAAACTGCACTTGCTGATGTTTTTCATATTAAAATAAATCAAATGATAATGTGTAAAAGTGGAAGAAGTCCCCCACAGAGGATTACTGCCAGCTCTGCCCTTACCCAGCAGCTTTGATCTGTTGAATCAATCATTGTATTGGTTTTACAGCCTGCTGCACTACAAAATACACTAAACACCACCTAATGAGGACCAAAAAGAGGCAGACATGATTAGATTTGAAGATAGTGGACCACTTAGCAGCTCGAGGGCCAGATATTTCTCCAGGTAGGTGGTGAAAACCTGTACAGTCTTCTGATGGCTGCTTCCAGCAGAATTATGCACCATGTCAAAAAAATCAGATCAACTCAAACGGATTTCTTGAACATGAAAATGAGTTCACTCGACTCAAAAGGCCTCCAAAGTCATCAGATCTCAATCCAATAAAGCACCTTGAGATACCGTGGAGCAGGAGATTCACATCATAGATGTGCAGTCAACAAATCTGCAGCAACTGTGTGATACCATCATGTAGAATAGAACAGAATAAGCTTCATTGTCATTGCACCAGAAGTACAATGAAAATGAGTACTGGGATCCGACGTGAGTGGTGAAAGGCTCTCCTAATAGCTATTTGGTATCTCATTCCAATGTTAAGCAGTTTATCCCAACTGTACAAGAACTTGGGCTCACACAGAACCACAAATGTCCACTCGCACAAGCACAAACAATGTGCATACACAAAGTTTCAGGGAATATCAAGCCTCTACTATTTTTAAATGGTTTGATATTTTAATGCCCAGTACTAACAAGGTGTACCTAATAAAGTGTACAGTGAGAATGCATTGCCCTGTTAAGATTCAGAACACAACTGTTTGCACAAACAAGAAAAAAATGCAACAAATAAAATTACACCCAAGAATATTTTTCTTACTGATGATCATCAGAAAAAGCCAACGTGTGCATCCATCAAATGGATTACACATTTATGCTAACATTATTCTCTGTCTGCTGGATATTTGCCGTAACAACCTTATGAGGAGGGATGGAGAGTTCAAGCAGCAATATTGTTCCACATTTGCGAGGAACCAACTATTTTTCAAAGCCCACCCTCCTCAACTCAGACTGCTCTCAAATTTTGACATGCTAGCTTTACCTGGTGGGAACTTTTGACGATTAGTAACATCTAATCTCACTGCACCACTCGTTTTACTGGTCTTATGCTTATGGAAGCGTGTTTGTGCTACTGAAAACAACAAAAGTAAGTCAAATTTGGGGAAAATTGAACTGAAATTTTGATTTCTGGATTGGCTTTTTTTTAAAGTGGTGGAAACAAGCTTCCATATAAATATAGTTTAAGGGATTATTTGGGATTATTGACTTCTGCAGACTGAACTGTCTAAACTTGATTATAGCTAACCTCATTTCTCAAACACTGCCATCTAATACACTTAAATACAAGCATTCCTGTTTTATTTAAAATATCTGATTTTCAATACTGTCCAAAACAAAATTAAAGAAGCCCAACAAGGAGTGTTTCCCTGCAACAAAATCTGGATTTATTTCCAAACCAGAGAGGCTATAGAGACACTCATATGCTCTCACACACATTTCTTTAATAAATTTGGTTTCATGTGCTGTGAAAATAACCTCAAGCAGGAACCTGGAGTTTATAATCATCATTTAGAGATAAAGTACCCTCCTTGTATTAACTGGCACTCCTATAATCCCACTAATTCACTGGACTGTGCTAAGAAGAAAAGTTCTGGGAGTTGAAATAATTTCCCCAAGTAAACATGATTTAAAAAGACATTAGCCTGCAGTTAATAAACACCAGAAACAATGTTGAAACAGTTACTTCTGATACTTGAAGCGGGCTGTATTACACAGCTGTGTCACCCTTGGGTGTTGCAAAAGAGAACGCACCTCTGGCCAGGAATAATATTTCTGAACGAAACCAAAATGACTCTGTGCTTTTAGAGAAATCACTGTTAATGTCTGTGAAAGGTATGCAGAGGCCGGGCAGCTGAGAAAAACAAGTGACGAACCACTTCATCAACACAATCTGTCATAAAGCAACAGCCTAAACTACATTGAGATCGGATGTGACAAATTCAGACTCCAGGCTGTTTTTTCAAAGACATGGAAACAAATATTTATGTATGAGAAGGCAAATTTAATTCTTGCCTAACACTAATGAATCCCATATGATTCGGGGGTTCTCTGCAGCTTTGAACTCTTAATTAAATACATTAGGTCATCGTGCCCTACGTAATCTAAACACAAGTTTCGTAACAAAGCGTATGGCTTTAAAAGACCTCTATTGGCCACCAGAGGGAATAGCTTTTTTCCGGTCAAATTTTGGACAAAAATAAAAAAGTTTAAAAATTTTTTTTTTTTTTTTTTGAATCAGCAGGTTTTTCCCATCAGCTGGTTTTATGCAAATTTAGTGACGTGGATATAAAAAGATTAGATCATCAAAAGAGCAGCAGTAATTGACTGCATTACAATAACTTTATTTCAAAAATGTATTTGTGTTTATGCTTTTGGGGGGGGAGGTCTGAGATCATTTGGGGAAAATGCAACGTTAGAAATGGGCACAGATGACAGCTTTGCACAATTTTGGCAAAATCTCGTTTTATTCATCCTAATTTCTTCACTTGCTGCTTGTAGTTCTCTTTACGTTCGGAGTGTGTGTGTGTGTGTGTGTGTGTGTGTGTGTGTGTGTGTGTGTGTGTATCTGTTTCTATTGATATGCTGCATCTTAAAAAGATAACCAAGGACAAGTTCTGAACATTAGCAGTGCCCAAAAGACATACATAGGTTGTATTGCTTCTATATTACATTAATGTAACACTGTGGACAAACTGACTTGGCTCAGATATCAAAAGCAGCACATCTGATAAACAAAAGGTCCATCAAACCCTGGTGGAAATGGTTTGGAATGAATGGTGAGATGAACAAGTAAATATATATGCACCAATCCAACTTTTTCTAGTTCCAATACGATACTGACCTTGACTGTGGGGGCAATAACACACAATATGCTTTCACCCACCCTCTGAAGCTATGACAACTTCAACTGTTCTGGAAATGCTTTCTACAAGGTTTAGGAGTGTGTTCATGGGATTTTTTGACCACTATTCCAGACGTGCATTTTTGAGGTCAGACACTGATTTTGGATGAGAAGGCCTGGCTCACAGTCTCCGCTCTAATTCACCCCAAAGGTGTTCTGCCGGGTTGAGGTCGGGACTCTGTGCCAGCCAGTCAATTTCTTCCACACCAAACTTGCTCATCTATATCTTTATGGCCATTGCTTGTGCCCTGGTGCGCAATCATGTTGGAACAGAAAGGGGCCATCCCCAAAATGTTCCCAAAAAGTTGGGAGCATGAAATTGTCAATATTGTCTTGGTATACTGAAGCTTTAAAAGTTTCTTTCACTGGAACTAAAGGACCGAGCCCAACTCCTGAAAAACAATCCCACACCATAATCCCCCCTCCACCAAATTTTACACTTGCAGCCAAGCAAGTACTGTTCTCCTGGCAACCCCCAAACCCAGACTTGTCCATTGGATTGCCAGACAAAGAAGTATGATTCAGCACTTCAGAGACCACGTCTCCACTTCACTACAGTCCAGTGGCGGCGTGCTTTACACTACTGCATCTGATGCACTGCATTGTGTTTGGTTATGTAAGGTTTGGATGCAGCTGCCATGAAGCTCTCTACGCACTTGAGCTAGTCTGAATGCCACATGAAATTTGGACGTGTGTAGTGACTGACTCTGTTCACCATGCGCCTCAGCATCCGCTGTCGTTCCCAGTCGCTTCCACTTTGTTATAACACCACTAACAGGTGACTGTGGAATATTCACGGAGGTCCTGAGAGCGGCCCATTCTTCCACAAATGATTGCAGAAACAGTTTGCATGCCTAGCTGCTTGATTTTATACACTTGTGGCCATGGATGTGATTAGAACACCTGCAATTAGTGATTGGGATAGGTGAGTGAATACTTCTGGCAATATAGTGTAGGGCCAAACTGCTTGACCCTTTGTCGCTAGCTTCCACCATATTGTGGTAGTTCTGCTAGAAAAGTGACAGTAAACAAGATAAAAGGTAAATGAACTGGTTCTTTTATAGCACTTGTCTACTCTACATGAGCACTCAAAGCACTTTATGAAGCATGTCTCATTCACACACATTCAAATATTTTCTATGTCTACGTGCTTTCTATCTAACATTCAGTTCAATTCAGTTTTATTTATATAGTGCCAAATCACAACTTAAGTCACCTCAAGGCACTCTATACTGTAATTAAGAGAAAACCCAACAATCAGATGACTCGCTATGAACAAGGACTTGGCAACAGTAGGAAAGAAAAACTCCCTTTTAACAGGAAGAAACCTCTGGCAGAACCAGGCTCAGGGAGGGGCAGCCATCTGCTGTGATTGACTGGGGTGAGGGGAGGGAGACCGGACAAGAGACAGAGGTTAATAATAACTAATGATTAAATGCAGGCAAAGTGGTGTGTACATTCACATACAATCACACTCCGATGAATGAACCAGGAGCAAATTGGGATTAAGTATCTTGGCCAAGGATACTTTGGCACGCAGACTCGAGCAGCCGGGGAACAAACCGCCAACCTTCTGGTAGATGACCTGCTCTATCTCCTGAGCCACAGCCACCCATTAGAATAAGACATTTTCACTGACACCTGACTTTGATTTTTTGAGTTAGAATGGGACCAATATGGGCGCCGCTATAGCTCACCTGGATGATCTGTTCATCTGGCTGAGGTGGTTTAGAGTCCACCCCAGACCATTTTTTCATGTCATCCTCCCATTCGCTACCTTGTCCACCCTCTGCACACCTATCACACCTTGAGAATATGAAAACAGAAATTTTAAATCTGAAAAATATTTTTGCTTTTTGGGCTTTTTTGCTTCCAACAAATTAAGAAATCTCCTTTCACTTTTGTACAAAATATCAGAAAATAGTAAAGACTGCATCAGTATTTCCTGAATCCAAGAACATCAGCTTCAATTTAAATATAACGGGGTCAAATAAATTAATAAAATACAAACCTGATATCCTGGAAGACAAAATCCTTATGTTGCAATTGTTAAAGAACCACATAACCGCCTCAGCCACCACTGCCAATGGATGTAGTCTTTGTTGGTCATTTAAAGTGATTTCACAATGGCGACAGCTTTACATGGCATGACAAATTACACAAAATTTCCAAAAATAATGACGTGCTGTGATTAAAAACTTGTTTTTCTTGTGGGTTAATCTCTCCCTTCGGCTGCTAGACCTAAGGCAGAGAGTTAAAACTGCACCATGAAGTCAGACATTTTCACTAAGGAAGACAGTGAGGAAAGAAAAAAAATAAGTAATATATTTAAGAGGGAACGTTTTTTGGGAAAATAAAAACTTAATGTATTTTTCCTGTTTCATGTAGTACCTGCTTTATTAAACTGAAATGCCCAGAAAGAGCAGGATAACTCACACTGGGCTAAAGTGAGCCGCTGCAGATCAGCACCGCGCTGACTACCTGCCTGAAGCTCAAGAAGATCTATACCATGAAATGCATGAATTGAGCTTTTGGAGCCATAAGGATATCTGGATCTAGATCAGTTTGAGATATTTTATTATGTGTACTTGTCTGTTTTAAGAAAATTTGATATTTTTGTAAAGATATGAAATGTCCACTATCAACTTACTTCACAATGTTAAATCAGAATTTAAAAGATTTGTGTATCCAGACCTGGATCCATAAAGTTTTGAGTAATCCTGCCAACAAACAGATAAACAAACCTCTTTTCCAGAGGTAATATATGATTGTGCCAAACAACTAATTTACTGACCAAGATACAAAGCTTGTTGGTCTATCAGTTTCTGAGGAAATGATGACATTTCCATGTATACGGGGGATCAAAGGAGGCTTCTCGGACCATGCTGTAGCCCAATGGCACATTTTGAAATCAGCAATAGGAAAACAGTCCACTAAAACTGAAATGTTTTTGTTATTTTCTTCCCCCGGTGAGAAACTGAGGCGAACATACAGTACAACTGTCAGGCCCAACAAATACTTTAGGTAGAAACAAACCTTGGAACGCTGCTGATTTCCCACTCGCAGCACCATGCTCCAAGTGAGAACTTGAACAAACAATCTGAGCATCTGGTGAAATGATCGGTGAGTCACTGGTGTTGATCAACAACCTGATCAACCTCCCAAAAGCATATTAAAGTAATTTAGTGCTTTCTGAAAAAGCCTAAATTCTGTTTATTGCTCCTTTAAGAGTCACATATACAACACTAAATTAAGTTATTGAATTATTTGTGATTCTCATCTCAATGTACATCTCTAAGCCATCATTTCCCAGCACAAGCTGCATGACAGCGATACCAGGAGACTAATGATTAAAACAAGCCTCCTCATCTGTTTGACTCTCAGTAAGCCAGATTTCCACCCCCTGCGCAGCACTTTTCATTCCAGCTACATTACATAAATCAGCAGACTGCAGAGGAGTGGAAAGGAAGAGTCCCTTAAGTAACAGGAGGGAAACTATCACAGGGAACCATTTGGGCATGAGCTCGCAAGAGTGTATAGCTATTAATTGCCTTCCTCAAATCCTTGTTGCACAATCAGAAGTTCTTGTGTAATCAAAGATATGGAGGTAAGATTAGACCTGATAGACAGCGTGTGGAACTATTTTTCTTCCACCCAACGATGGTTTTCCTCATTTATCATAAACCCCCTGACAGGTTACCGTACATCTGCATCCAGCGTATCTCAGCTGGAGTCCATTTACAGAAAGGCTTTTTTTTTTTTTAGGCGAAAACAAATCATATTGTTTCAAACTTTCACATGTAACATGCAACATAAATAACGTGCTAACGTGTTGAGCTCCACGCAATGAACGCATCAGCAGAGCGGCTCTTACCGTGTCGGGTCCACTCGTCAGCTTGTTGTCAGAGGGTCTTTGCGAAGCGCAGGCTGCACGCAGATTGTACTTCCCACCGTCACTGCAGAGCCCTCAGCTAACGAGCTGCATCTGCTCAGCTCACACGCACACGCACGAGCACTGTATTCATTTGGAAGTGTCTGTTGCTACTTTTTTTTTTTAACTGTTTCATGCGATTATAGTTGACATGAAACTCTCAGTGAGTATGTGGCGTTCAATAATGAACAATGGTGCAAAGGAGTGAAGTAAAAAGAGTTTATTTCTTAAAAATGAGCCGGACCAGAGGCGTGCCGGGGGGGGGGGGGGGGGGCGTAAAAAAAAGGGGGCCCATTTTTGGGGGGGGGGGG
>VUQK01015233.1:3338-18605 GCA_015106715.1 Bujurquina vittata
AAAAGGCGAGCTGGGGATATGTGTTGCTGAACCAGCTGGCCAGGGGTTCCAGCTCAGCAACACATATCCCCAGCTCGCCTTTTAGCCTGCATGTTCCACGCACCTCTTGAGTCTCATGAAAGGCAAACATCCTGATACAGGGTAGCTTGTGGATGGTGCTATAATCATCCCAGTCCCTTCCTGCAATGTAGAACAGCACTTGAACTTTTGGCCAGCTAGGGTGAATCCTCTCACTGATAATATAAGTGTGGACCTTCCAGTTGAATGTAAAGAGAGATGATGCCGATGCTGATGTTGTTGATGATGAGGTGAAAGAGGGTGTGTTAAACGGCCCTGGCAATGTCTGTAGCAGCTCTAGGGGGACAGGTTGCTGGACAGACAGTGGTCCATAGCTAGCATTGACAAAGGGCATCTGCCGCGCCTGGTGGATGAAAAAGGACTCCGTGCGAGCCTGGAGGCTGGAGTTCCTCATTAAGTCCTGGTTTGCCTCCTGTAAAAAGAACGCTGACTCTGCATTGAGGATCCTGTAGCTGACAGGTAGATATATTGGTGTGGGGCCAAACCTCTGCAAGCCCTCCAGGATCACCTTGCTGTCCACCACTGAAACAGAAAGATAAAATGACAATGACCCATTAATCTTTGTTTCGCCAACATGGAAAAATTCTCTATAAGGGCCATAGGAGCTGTGAAAATAAGCATCATTGGCTAAACTGTATCAACAAAATCTGATTGAGGTGTGAAATCAAAAAGCTTAATGAGAAAATCTGGATGAAATAATTCAGAAGAGGGAAGCCAACACTTCATATTTTACATAACATTTGCATGCATTGCCTGCAACCTGAGGCAATCATATCTACAGTCAGTTCCAGCAGTGAATGTTAAATGGTGTGTTGGAGACATTTCCATATGATATCACTTTCATGAGCCACTGCTCTTATTTAAAAGAATTTGTTAGACAAAATCCAAGACACTTGCGTCTTTCTCAGTCAGTTGCTTATCAGGCTTGTCCATGTTCCCTCCTGCTTTAAATTCTTTTCATTACGGTGCACTAACTCGATTGCCACCCTTCCCCACCACACACACACACACACACAAACATAAACACACACACACACACTCTCCTTCAGTTTCTCCTTCTTGTTAATTTTGCTTTCAGTCAAGTATGGAAAGCTACAATGAAGTCCTGAAAATTGCAAACTCTAAATATTTTGTTTGACCCTACCCCCTGTAAAACACATAGGAGCATACAGGTAAGCAGATGTGCCATAGGTTAACTTGTAAACACAAGGATAAAAGAGCTGTTCGCATGCAATATATCATGTTCCTTATTTACTCTCCTTCACATCTGACTTGGTTTCTTGGATTTTCCTCATTATGCAGCTTCCTAGAATGAGTTGAATACATTAAAGGGCGTTCCTGACACACGAGTCTGTACAACACGTTGAAATTTCAGAAGCGCAAACATCAACACCTCCGTCAGCCTACTGTGTGTGACATATGGTTTTGCATAAAACCTACTCTGCAGATACCTGCGGAATATTTCACATCTTTGGAGAAGCACGAAACTGTCATATGTTTGTGCTAAATATCTCCTTGGTTTTGGTCACAGAATTGTGATCATTTCAAAAGACACCAAGGCTTTCTCCTCTTCCAATATTTCTCTTTTTTTCCCGATATTGTTCTCAGCACAACACACTCTTAAATCATGGCATCACCAGGCCTCACGTGGCCTTAAAACCTGCTTCCACCCTTCTTTCTCCTCGTTCTGCAAACCTACCCACCGCCCCCTTCTCTCGGCCATCAGTGCACTGATGGAGTTGCCCATGAAAGCCCATTGATTTTCTGTCCTGGACCCTACATGCTGTGGAAGATGTGGCATGGTAGTGATTTGTGACAATCCATGGCCACAAAGCAATGACAGGCTTAGCAGGATATTAAATAAGTTTTATTGTCATATGCACAGTAATAATAAACACAGTATTTAAAACAATCAATTCTATTTTTAAATCACTTTTAAAGATACAAATAAAACCAGGCAATTGTTATGAATAAACAATAATCACCTGCATTTGTTCAGCTAATGTACCCTAGTGTGCGTTCACTTCTTTTGGTAGGCTGTTCACAGTTTTTCTCTCTTCATGCAGCAGCAGCCGTCTGGGGAAGTGAGTGCTGCAGCTCCACAGCTCTGTTTTTCCAAGGGAGCCACAGAGTATTCAGTACTGCAGGTGGACAGTGCTACCTATGTTAACCTCCTCATCAGCACTGTGTCTAACAACCTTTCTGGTGGCTACCCAACTTTGCATTCTGTGCAGCTCTCAAGTAGACAGCTGCATTTAGCCATCCGATATTATTTTTTTGTTATTTTTTAAAAAAATTCCATTTCTTATAGGTTTATAATATTCTTTTAACTCATTTTACATTAGATCTGAGATACTATTTATCAAATACACACAGATTACCCCTAACTGATGGTTAGGTAACAGTCTCAACTGTTTATGCAAAATGTTACATGGAGCTTTCAGATAATACGGCCAAAGACTGTTGATTCTGTACAGTTAGTTATCAACAACCCCTATTTTCTTATTTCTACCTCTGTACTTCATACTCTATCTAAAAGCTAATGATTATGTTCCAAATTTTTCTCCAGTACACCAACAGTTTCAATCATCAACTCATTAATACTATCATTTTCAACTGGTAGCAATTTTTTAAAACAATTGATCTATTTAATTCATATATCCCTAGCCTTTGACTGCCTATGCTTAACCACTGTTATTTAACTATTAGTTCCATGTAGCCTGCCTTCCAGCTAGTGCACATACAGCCTTACCCCCGAGGGAACATAGGCCCATGATTGGGGAATCACTACAGTAGAACAGTGATGTCTACTGTGGCGCTATTGTCATGCAGGTCAGGATTTGGACTGAAGAGGAAATGGCAAAATAAATAAATAAATAAATAAGCAATCATGCACATGGCTTCCATTTTATTCTGAAATAATTAAGGATTGTTCTAAATATTGCTTGTGCCTCCTTCACAGTTAAATAAAATTGTGTTTGCTGCCTAAATAACAAACACCCACACAGCTGAAGCTAATTACAGGCGTCTTTCTTCTTTATAATCATATGCATTAATAGTAAAATGTCTGCCTCTGATAAATGAAAAAGAATAAGAATAAGAAAGAATCATAAATATAAATTAGTTTGCAACTGTTTTCTAAGCAGTCGCTTTCATGTTTGTATTCATGTCGCACACCTTAAAACTAATCACACCTTAAAACTAGAGTCATTTTCTGTGTACTGAGACGCTATACGGTGTGACTGCTGCTGCAGAGCTGATGATGTTTACAGATGGCAAAACCGAGGCCATGGTCAAGAGGGGAGCCAACACTTAGTTGGTGCTGGATCATGCTTACAGCCGAATGAGAGGATTTTCCTGTCTATCCTGTTCTCTGGGGGATGTGACACACTGTCCTAGTTTCCACTTACTATGACACAGATGAAACTAAATACCTCATTATAGCAAAAAAAAAAAAAAGTTGTAATTTGTAACTTCAGATTTAGAATATGTTCCTCCCTATGACACCAACAGGATATCGTAAATAGAGAGGCAAAGCCGGTGTGATTTGTAGCCTTGACTTGCCCTTGGATTTCATGTAAGCAGCACTGTACTTGTAAATCATGTCTGTAGGACTGTTTCTGCAAATGAAAAAGGGAATGATTTGTGTAGATAGCTTAACTCCATGTGGTAAATCCTGGCTGTAAACTCTACTGGAGTAATTTTGGGCACTGCCAAACCCTCAGGATGTTGCCTGAGGAATCTGATCACATATCAAACACGCAGCTGAACCAGACCTCATCATTAGACAGATGTGAGACTCGGGATTTACTGACTTGATGTTATATACATGTTGTGTGAGGCAGGAGGCCTATGGCTGCATGGGAATGGAGATTAAAATGTGTTTTTCCGTATCATTTCACACCATGCAGCAAACAACTTCTAAAATAAACCCCAAAATGGTATTGACGCATTTATGTCCCCAAGACAAGCCTGTGTGGCTTCAAATCAAACCGTTTCTTATAATCACCTGTTTTTATCCCTGGCGACCTAAGTAGAACTTCGCCCAAGAAATATAATCCCTTCATCTTCCTTCAGCTCCCCTCCTCCTCCTCCTCTCATCCTATCTTTATCCTCCACCATGTGTGCATCTTGCAACCACTCCCTCATCAAACATATTAAGTTATCCAACTTCAGTAAGTCATTAATCAAACAGATTTTCTTTAATGAGATTTATAAATAGATACGTGATTGAGGTATGATGTAGAAAGACAAACAGCAGTAAAAGATGGAATGGGGCAGGGTGAGGTGATGGGGGTGCTGGTAGACTGGCTGTGTTAAGAAGTGGTAAGAAAATTCAAAGACCATAGCAAGAAATGTAAAGTATGGCCCACATGCCTTTTTCATGGTAGGACTGAGTGTAAAATAAAAATTATTTCTTGTAAATACAAAAGTTCACCAGCATAATTCAATAAAGACCAGGGCTGCTCTACCACGAGTAGCGCAAATTAACAGGTCCAAAATAAGGAGCTAATATGAAGCTGTAATAAGCTTGCTAACAAAATATCAATTAAAAACTGCTTGGGAATGTTGTGGTCCTGAAACAGTGGATAAACCTGATGCTTCAGTTGGAGCACAGAGGAGGGCTGCGCCATTAAATCTATTCCACCTTACAAACCTCAAATCTGTGCATAACAACTGACCTGTATGATGCGTAGATGATGACAAACATTATGTTTCATCAGTTCCAGATCCATCCCTGTGTGAAAGTTAGCATAACTGTACCAAGTGCATACCTCTTTATTTTTGCAGCAGTCTGCGAGGCGTCAGATATTTATTAAAGTCAAAAGTACATGAGGCATTCAGACATTAATCTAACACTTCAAGCCTGCCTGAATCTCATTAATTGTCGCATTTTGACCAGTATTTCAATTTGATAATAGATCTGATACCAAAGCAAAAGGCGAAAAGAATTTTTTTCATTGTGGAGCATTCTTTGCAGAAATGTGATTAAAAATCTGGCACACTGCAAACCTCGTCTCTCTTTATAAAGTGTCCCAGCTGCCTGTAAAACAAGACACAACCTTCTATGTGTTTTGTAGTGGGATTCTCCTCCTCTCTCTATGCTCAGCTCAGTTCAGTTAAGTTATGCTCTGTTGCATCAAAATTCTAGTTTTGACGAGCAGAAACATGTAGGATTCATCTTTAAACATGCAGGGTGAGGAGTTAGTGAAGAGTTACAGGACATAGCCAAAGCTTTCGTGCTGCACGGACAGCTCTGAGCCATCAACAGTTATGCACTCGTTCTGATAAAGTCTGCCCCTTCCATTCCAAATAAATGAACACTCCTAGTGGCAGCTATTTTGACTACATTGGGCACAAAATGAGACATTTTTCCTGAGTTAAATTCATCACAATTTGCAGTAAATTTTGTGGCACAATCCTTTTGTGTGATCACATTTGTGTGATTTATTTAAAATACTCTCCACAGCAAATGTTATGCACTAAAAGGAAAACTCCTTTCCAATACATAAGCAATAAGACCAGCTGCAAAAAATACCTGCGTCCACACAGTCAGTTGCAAAACTGCCACCGCTCCTCTTTAGCAAATACCCGACAATATCTTTTAAATGCCAAAAGAGGATTTTGCATTGGATTTTGGCACAAATCTATCACTAAATCTGATCTAAGTGTGTCTATCAATCCTCTGTTTTTTTTCATTTTAGTGCATGTTCTAAGGCACTGTTACTACCAAAAAGACTGCGAGAGCCAATTCTTCTTTCAGCTGATTTCCTTGGACCATCAAATTCAAGTCTTGTGTAAATACAACTGAAAATTATTAGTGTGCCACACCCGTGCTGTGGGTGAGTGACATCTTAGCTCAGCAGCATGCCATGAGAATCCCAGAAACGCTGCACTCATGTCAACATTAGATTAATCCACAGCTGAATCTAGTCCTCAATAAAAACACTGTGCTTGTATAACAACTGCAATGAAACCTCAGGAATCCCACTAGCATTTTAGTCACTGTGGCTGAAATGTCTCAGCAAACACTGAATGGATTTCATTAAAACTGGTTCAGACATTCATATTGTCACATCGCTACTACTGTGTTCGCCTCGATACAGATTACTTTTTTACCTTTTTAAAGGCACATCCCTGCCAGCACACATAGGTAGGCCCCATATAGGAAAAGTAAGGGCACACATTATGGGCCCCATACGGGTTTGTCCGCAGTTTCCATGGTGGCCCTACATGGATTTGCCCAGATAGATATTAAAAGACCCTGAAAATGTGCTCATTTGGACCCAGATGGTTGACTTACATTAGGCCCATGCATGGTCCATGCATAGTCTATGCATTCATGGACCATCTGGGTCCGAATGAGCACATTTTTAATATCTATCTGGGTAAATCCATGTAGGGCCATCATGGAAACTGCAGACAAACCCGTATGGGGCCCATAATGTGTGCCCTTACTTATCCTATATGGGACCCACCTATGTGTGCTGGCAGGGATACAGGATAACCCAAAATGATGTGCTCTGCTGGATGTGCCCGGCTCTGAGGGCCCACACTTTATAACTCTAGACTCAGCTTTCTTGCAACTGGCAGGCAGCAGAAGCTGCAGCTTTTTGGTGTGTGTGTGTGTGGGTGTGTGTGTCGCTCAGGTCCGAGCACACTACTAAGTAAGAAGTTGATTAGAACATGCACAGCAGGTGTGCAAATTACTCCTCCTGCTACTACTCCCTGAACCACTGTGCTTCACCTTTCCCTCTGGAGGTGTGCTAAAACGACACCTCACCATGTCTTGGAATGACCTTGATTCAACTGAGTGACAATCAATCATTATTTTCTCAAGTGCCATCCTAAGGTCAAAATTTGAATTTTCTAGTTGATGAACAAATATTTCCATCCATTTTCTTAACTGCTTATCCAACTTAGGATCACAATGATGTGGGACACTACTATAGTGGGCTGTTAACATTATTTTAAGAAGAGGACTGTATTTAAAGTTGCATGCCATCATACCATTTATACACAAAAATAGTACTACTGTATGTCCATATACCACTACTACTACTGTTCTCTAATATCTTATAACTAGCTTAGCAAATTTTAATGAATTGTGGTTGTTGCCAGCAGTAAAGAAAGCATTACAGTATCATGTTATTCTTAATGAAGGCCAAAGAAGCTGGTCCACAAATAACTGATTGCAGGACAAGCGAGCAACACCATAGCTGGAAGGGCACAGGCCTGTGGCTGTATATGGGGGAGGGTAAAATGGGCTAAAGGCGATGCTGAGCTGTATAGACTTGTTTGTCACTGTGTGACAAATGACCTGCATTGCACTTTTCTGAATAATAGATGAATGGAGTAGTGGCAGAAATTATAAAAAGACATTGAAACAACACATCTTGAGTCATTGCTACATACAATAGACAATGGAAATTCTAACAGTAATTTATAAGTGTGGGGTTGAAGATCCACCACAAAGGCTCAACAGCATATGTTGCCAGCCTGTTTGAAGGTGTAAGCATTATTGTTAAAAGAGCAGGGCAAATAAATAGCCTCAATTTTTCACTGACAACCTTGTTTAATTAATGTGGCCCCTTGAGAAGTCTAGTTGGCCAAAAAAGCATGTCTTGTCTGATGAGGCTGGAGTGCACAAGATGCCCTCCTTGGTGACCTGGCGTCTGAAGATTTCAGGGGTACATGAGACATACAAGCCTCTCCTGACACTCTGAAGAGACTTCTAATTGTCATTAAGATGCATATCCAACATCATGCAACAGACTGGCGACCTGTCCACAGTACCCCACCTCTCACTCTGTGGCAGCTGGAAGAGGCTCCAGCCTCCCGTGCCTCTGAATTGCAAGAACAGAAGACAATGGATGGATGGCTTTTGAAAGCATTTGCCAAGTAGAACATGCAAAGTTCATCAACTGTCTTCTTACTGTGAAAAGACTTCAGCAGAAAATATAAATCCAAATACATATGATCTTTTTCTATGCAAGCAAAACATTTTTCACTTTTAATCTAATGGAAGAGGTATGAGTCACTTCTGGGCACAAAGACTGTCCTATCTTATTTATTTTTTCATTTGGTATAATGAAAGATAAAAGTAAAGGAATAACAATGCAAAATGTTCATTTGTTTTTCTGTTTTTATTTTTTCAATGACTGTTCGGGGGGAAACAAGTGACACATAATTGGTTATTGGTCTAGTCCTTTAATGTTAGTATTCTTCTGTATAGATGTGTACTTGAAATAAATGTATTTCACCTATTCACAGTTTTTTGGTTTAGACAAAATGTATATATAAGTGATTTAAGGATAATTATATTTAGTGTTAAAATAGGCCTTTAGAATTTCACACATTCACAAATCTGTCAAACAGAGAAAAGTTGTCTTTTCAAAGTCTTCCCAGAAACGACAAGACCTACAAAAAGACAGGAATGGATTTGAACAGCTTTTCCGAATTTTCTAAGAAATAATTTTTTTTTAAAAACTGCTTTCACTGAAAACAAACAAACAAAACAAATAATCTTCCAGCAATATGATATTTTTATCCTTGTTAATAATGGTGCTCGCTTTTGCATGAGGTAGTGCCCACATTTTTTACATTACTGATTATGTGTTTTGATGAGGATGGCACAACTTGTTTTCCCTCTTACAATAATGGCATTTAAAAAGCTTTTGAAATCCCAAATTTTCATAAGTCCACAAGGTAAAACATTAAGATGTGATCTTTACATGGCATTTCCTTTGGTTAAACATTTGCTCTATGTGCAGGCTCGGACTGTAGAGGAACTGCTTAAGGGACCTTGAAGTCACCATCAATGGACTTACTGTCGGTCAGTATGAGAGGCAACTTTCTTATTTTCAGCCACAGAACAATAGAATAAAAAGGGTATTTTGGGCTCATGGAGGTCTGGATATAAATGTCAGCTGCTCCTCAGATAGAGAAAATGCCACTGGCGAAGTCAAGAAGTTTAAAATCCTTATCAAAGACGGCTTCTGATAAAGTCTTATGTGCACATAAAGGGGAGAAATGGGCAGAATTTGTCCAAACCCACTATGATAAGTTACTGGAGAAAGGTGTTTCAATGGTTAGAATTAACTTTATAATATCACAATACTCAACTAGCCAAATAATTTATTTGTTATTTGTTCAAAACAAACATCTGACTAAACACACGATCTAAAAAAAAAGGGTGCCTTCTGCAGTTCAGTGCTGGTTACTACATATAAAGCTGAGCTCAGTAGCAACATAATCCTCGGGTTAGTGAAATGACATGGATGATATCTCAACAAAATCCAAACACACAGGAGCGCTAATCACTCCAAGTGCCCATCACATGCACCCCGACACTGCAGGAGAAGCAGGGCACAGCAGAAAGCCCACTCCTAGCTGGAGGTTAATTGGATCACATAAAAGGAAAGCACACCTCATCTTTCATCACTAGGCAACACATTTACGCAGCAATCGATAGGTGGAATCATATTTTCCCCTTTCAGAAAAATGAGGGAAAATTAAGTATTGTGACCCGAGTGAGATGAATAGGGCAGCGCTTCATACCCTACAGATAGCAGCAATAAGTCTGTGCCCTGTGTTTCTTCACGACTTGAGTTGTTTTTGCCTCTGACAAATCATATAGACTTTTTGCTTTCAAAATGGCCTTTGGTTATGTATGTCTGAAAAAAAAAGCATCCGTCTCTTATCTCACCTTTTAAACACACAACACATGAGATCAAACATCAACGGATATATTTTGCTGTTTTGTTTTGCTTTTTTTAGGACTGTTTAGGTCTGCAACAACAGAGCGAAAGCTATTCACTTTTAGAAAGACAAGTATTTTGCTTGACAAGTATCCATCACAAAGGGATGAATTCTCAGTTGAATATTAAAAATAAATATTTAAACTTCCTCTAAGGCCACAAGCACACAAGCCTAGAGAGCAACTCCAAGCCACTAAGGAAAAAAATAGTATTCCCTGAGTAGTTGCGAGTAGTTGCAACTTCTATGCAACCTGCTGGCAACTGTGGCAATATGCTAACAACCAAGGCAAGCACACTGAGGTTTTTGGTCCAGCACTCTTTTTGTGAGCAGTTCTAGTACTTTGTGACTAGCACTCGTCAGCCAATCAGGCAAATATACATTTGCCTTAGCAACTGGAGGTTGCCAAGGTGTTGCTTACTGTTCCCCTCTTTCTTTAAAATGAAAATGTAATCCCATATCACATGCTCAAAACAGTCCTGGAAATGAGTTGTCTATAGGCTGTCATATCTTCAATGTGTTCCACCACAAGCTGCCTCAATTAAATCCAAAAGGTGGCTGCTACAGAGAATGGCACTTAAAGCCCATCCTCCTTCTCTGCTTGCTTGAGAATAATGCATTTTAGCATCACAGGAATCCTAACAAAGTGGAAACAAAAAAGCTAAAGTTCTTGTTTGGGCATTAGTTATGCCCGACTGGGGAGAAATTTCAGCAGCTTCCAAACATCTCTGTGTCTGCTTAAAAAACATTTTTTTCACACTCATATTGCAAGGCATCACATCTCCCTGGTGAAAGCACTGAGAAACAGCAATCAACATCCCTTTGCCAGTTGTGCAGAGGGAAAAAAAACCCTCAAAGCTTTCTGCCTTGAAGACACATTTGGGACATAAATGGGCTTTTTATGACACTTCAATTCTGTCCATTTTCCTTTTGGCCAAGTGTTGTGCATTGTACAGTGTCAGAAAGAGAGGAGGAGAATGGCGGCGCTGGGAGTCACTGAGGAGCCACCGGTTGTTTAGATGAAATGAACGAGAGACGAGAGCTCTTGAAGGAACAGGAAATGTGCTGAGCAGAGCAGAGCAGCAGTTAGCCTTCTTACGAGGGCACCCACAGGGGTAATCGAAGGCTTCAACTTTAACTATGTGTGCTCTGCTGTTGTCATTTAGGCTCACAGATTGCCTCGGCGAGCTTATGAATGTGACTGGCTCTCTCACTATCTGAAGTAACCACACTTTGAAAGTGAGTCAAATAAAAGTAGTGACAGTGAAAGATGATGTGGTATTGTGCTTGGATGGAGGGAGTCCCATGTCATAAATAACCGCAAATCTCGGCACATGATATTCATATTCAAGTGAATCTATTTGAGGCATACTTCATATTATACACCAGGGGGGCTCTTTTGCAAATATATACAATCAGATGCAGTTAAGTGGGTAAGAATAATGCATTGAGTTGGCAAAAAAGAACAGGGTGAGTAATGTTCTGGCATTTCCAGCAGGGTTACACTGTAAGAAAGTCAATGGACCTTGGACATCAGGCACTGCAGCTGCTCCCTGATCTCAAATAATGTAAACCACAATATTAATTATGGTTAGGGCAGGGGATGGGCAGGAGTTCAATATTTACTTACTTTACTTACTATGAACATATATATGGATATACAGTGGAGTGTTATTTTACAATTTGGATCAATCTATGATAAATCCTCATTTTTAAAAGCTTTATATTACAAATCAGTGAAATGAATTTGAGTTACGGTAGATGATTTAATATGGTTCATGTGGCATGACTTATAGTAAATGTAAAGGAATAATTGGGGCAAAGATTATCAGAACATCAAAGAGAGGCATATGAACACAAGCAATGGGATAGGTGTTAAATGTCTTCAGCAATCGAACCCAAACAACTTCAGCAGTTTGTTGTACTGTGAAACAATTATGAGGGGATAGAAAGGGCTGGTCATATTGCACAAACTAATGGAATTAAAATCCACTGAGAAGTCAAGAAGGCTCCCAAATGATCATATCAGGACAAATTAATCTCGCTGTTGTAAAAACTCACTGGCCCCTTGGTTGGATGAGCTATTGATGTGGGACAGCTTTGCAAGATCAGTGTCCTGAAAGTGTTCTTGCACTGATGAATGCCACTATGAGAGTAAAGATTAAGCAACAGTGCTCAAATCTGAGAAACAAATATATAATGAGATACGAGTGGATATCGAACAGTTCCAAAAAGTCCTCCGTGCCAAGTTTATTCATGCTTTAGACAGGAAGGACGGTAGAGGATGGCAATCTGTTATTTAATCTTCTTCTACACAAGTGTCACTGTTTTCATGCTCTCACCCAGGCAGACAGCTGCACTTGGCCTTCCGTGACACCAGGTTACAGAAATTCAGGTAAAAATAGCTGATGAGTTATACAAATATTCTGCTTGAATGTTTGTGACTAAGTATAAGAAATGTGGGCTGTCAAGTGACTCAAAAAAAGTGAATCTTGGGCAAAGATAAAAACAACAATGACAAAAGAAGAAAACTGTATTTCATAATATACCTCCTGCAGAAGCAATTTTACAGCTGAAGGAGCTTGCCTTTTTGAGTGCTGATTTAAACATGACTTGGGCCATTATTAGGAGTTGTTTGCTATAATGTCAGAGGTGCTCTTTGTGTAACAGTTGGTGTGGAGATTTATGGAGCTCAAAGTGTAATATCCTAAGATTAAACCCAGTAATGCACAGACGCATCACTGAAAAGAAAGTTAAATTATCCATCCATTTTCTTCTGCTTATCCAATTCAGGGTCGCAGGGGGGCTTGAGCCGACCCCAGCTGTCGTAGGGTGAGAGGCAGGATACACCCTGGACAGGTTGCCAGTCTATTCACACTCACATTCACACCTTTGGGCAATTTAGAATCATCAGCTAACCTAACACTACTGACTGCATGTTTCTGGACTGTGGCCGGAGTACCCAGCGAGAACCCATACAGACACTGGGAGAACATGCAAACTCCACGCAGAACGGCCCCAGGCTGATGGTGGATTCAAACCCAGGACCTTCTTGCAGGGAGGCAACATTGCTAACCACCATGCCACCATGCTGCCCTAGGTAAGCTGATTTATGTAGAATCAATTCAACAATCCAGAGCTTGAATGCATGGTTAAATTATTACAGAAAGATTTGGGAGGCCAATGGTGACAGTGGTATGGGGGGGGGAGTCCCAAGAAGAAACTTCAGGCAGAATCAGGTTCAGGGGAGGCCAACCACCTGTCTCAGACGGCTGGGGTGAGTTGAGGGCAAGTGAAGAGAGATAAGATAGATATGGCTAAACTTTCTGTGTGTGTGATTTTTTTCTTTGTCCTTGTCTGTGTGTGTGCGTGTGTATGTGTGTGTGTGTGTGTGTGTGTGTGTGTGTGTCTGACCATGAACACACTTGGAATACGTTATTGTCATGCAGCCTCAGGCGAACCCCATCAATAGATACTTAGAATTAGAGCCAGTATGCACCCCACTGGTCACACCACAGATGATCACAAGGCAAGCCTCTAAAGGCCTAACTGTAATATCTGTAAGTCTTGCCCAAATGCATTTTTTGAGAGTTAAGGAATGTGTGTAGCGTGAAGCCTCTGGCAGAGATACAGTGGGCTGTGCTGATCAGTGGCATTGGATGAGAGTTGTGTGCCTCTGACAGCAGTGAGGTGGTAAACAGTGTGGAACAGAGGAGCCTGGTACCCCATGGCCCTGAGGAAGTCCACTGCACGCTCCAGCAGGAGCCGAGGGAGAGAACAGACAGTCATTTCGCGGCTGCTCAGAAATTCTGAAATGAGATGAACTCAGAGGTCTCTCCCTGCAGCAAGAAATGCTCACGGCATGCATTTCTTTATCCATATCCTCCCCCAAAGTGCCACGGAGAATTTTGAGTCTTTGAGTGAGCTTAGTGGTTAAGGGAATAAGCAGAAAATGGAAATAAAGATGCCAAGAGAAAGGCTGTCTATCATTTTCACTCAATGCTCAGACCTAGTTTTATTTGTCAGCTCCATCCTTCTCTTGCCAGATTTTGTGACTAACAGAAGCTGTGAAAGGTTTAGTCAGATAATTACCACACGACTGCCTTAGGTTTTCGCTGAGAAAAAGCTTTTCCGAAACTTTCTTCATTTTTTTATAGCAAGTTATAAACTAAGATTCTGCACATCATAAAATTCCTTTATATCACTGTTGTACTCTTTAAAAAGCTCTCTCTCTTTGGTACCACTCATGGATGAAATACAGAGGACCAAGGTCACACACACTCTATGGGCACACAGAATAAATGTAAAATAAATCAAAGTGAGCGATTGAAAATCTGTTATTTCATTTTTTTACAGATGGCAAAACTATGAGAAAGTTATATTTTATTTGCCCCCTGTGGCCATTTCACACAAGCAAAAAGGACAGCTCCGTAGGTCCTCCATAATAACAGGTTGAGGAAACTACAGGAGGGTTACGTGGTGAGAGAAATTTCGGTCAGAAAAACACTCTGACTTGAATTTCTTTGAACAAGGTTGAGAACTCTAATGGTACAGAAAAAAAGTAAGTTGCACCTGCATTTACATGTATCCCCCTCCCTCAGAGAGTGCGTGAATGAATGTGTGAGGGGGTCTTACGCTCACAATATATGCATCTAAAATTCCTCACTGTAATTAGTGTAAAAAAGCTTCAGGTAAAAAAAAAAATTACTGAATTACTTTAAATCTCTTCACAATGCTTGAGACATCAAGTCCATAACTCTAAAACTCCATATAATACTTAATTCTAAGTGAAAATAGACTTCTTCCATGGCACCTCTGGGTCAGAACCAGCTGAATTCTTACATTGGCTTTAGCATCATGCATTATATTAGCAGGATAACCTCTGACAGCCTTACTGTTTGCAGTGAGAGATTAATAATAAAAGTAAGACGGCATTATGTCAGTCCCAAGGACAGAAAGACTCCACACAAAAACATTTCTTCAAAGAATTCCAAGAAGAAGAAGAAGAACAGCCATAAATGTCTCTTTGATTTTTAAACAACTTGCACATGAGCTTTGATTGTCAGCTGCTTAGATGATACACATCCAGTACCAGTCAAAAGTTTGGACATGTTCACCCATTCATATAAGTGGATGAGGGCGATACGATGCATGGGATATAATGAGGGAAGGAGACATACTCACATGTCACAGCTACAGAACATTAAAACACTGATTGACAGTAAATGTTCTAAAATCCGCACGAGATACACCTGCTAACAAAACAGCATCTATGGTGACTGTCATGTCTTTTTCCCCTCGTGTTTCTCACTCTCTTTGTGTATTCCAGCCTTGTGGCATGCTTTTGATCAATAATTCTTTTTTTTTTTTTTTTTTTCATTTGGGGGTTCCTTTTTAAAAGTTTTTTTTATTTTTTTTTTTTCTTTTTTT
>VUQK01015234.1:8283-21138 GCA_015106715.1 Bujurquina vittata
TATCCCAGCAACAGTTTCACAGAGGATTTCACATGGAATTTCACAAGTATTGTTATGATATGGACAGCATTTCCTCTTCTTCCTGACAGTGATATGTGCAGGATTACACCAGTGCAGGATCTCTGGTCCACAAATAAAGCAAGAGCCCCACCTTTTCTTTTTGACAATGGCTTGGAGTGGCTGTAGCTCTGGATGTAAAGGAGGTCGCATACTAATTGCAAGGTTGGCATTTCGATTCCTGGCTGCTCCAGTCTGCATGCCAAAGAATCCTTGGGCAAGATACTGGATCTCAAATTTTGGTCAGCCAAGAGAGATCAAAAACATTACATTGAGACCGTAACTGCAGCCGGCCAGCATGCTTCTACTGTTTATGCATAAAAACATTCTTGTACACACTATATTTTAACGTATTTAAAAAATTTCAACACTTGGCAATAAATCTGTCATAGTTCATCTATGAGTGTACTCAGATAGCAAAGTGACTCTGGCCCTGTTCTGTAGTGTTTCAAGCCATCTGTTTACTCTGGAGGAGGCTGTAAGACTTTGAGGAGTCGATGAAGCTCACTTCTGTCCGATGACATTAGCCGGCATAATGTTAGTTTATAGCCAGCTGTTGCTGTTTAACCAGTTTTTGTCAGTTGTCTGGAGACGGGAGGGTCATATGTCTAATTTGCTGACAATTAAGCAATTGTGACAATACCAGGATTAAACAAGCATGTTCATGCACGTTTTTGTGTGTTAGGGCCTTGTCTTCAGTTCAGGAGGTGAGAACAAAGAGGATGATTGTTTATTAAGATGCAGCTGGTGTTACACAGCATTCTATGTATATTTATGAGTACGGTATCCTTTCTTTCTATTAAATAACTTCTAAAAATTACTAGCTGTACCTTTTAAGTGTACATTTCGCACAAAAGTAGTACTCGCTATTGGTACTCTGAGTGAGTTGGACACAGTAGCTTGCTAGGATAAACACTTTTTTCATGGTGGAAGGTGGAGAAAGCACAACAAAAATTGAATTTTGGTTTCAGGCTGTTGATACTCGAAATGAAGGGGAAGCAAAAACTCTAAGTGCTGAAAGTTTTTTATTTTGTCAGCCTGCCAAAGTGACAGAACCCTCTGAGTGAAAACCACAGTGCAATCTTTCCATGATTTTTTTTTTTTTAAATTGTTAATATTTTGATTTTACATTGATAAGTAGCAAGTTGCTGCTGTATCTTTGTGATACTGTGTGTGCAGAGTAACACATACCAGCAGGGAAGTGTAGCATGCTCAATTTGGCACGGTGAATGTGCGGGGTGATTAGGTCAACCGGAAAGTTGTCTTTCATATTCCTGATTCCTGTTTACGCTGTTTATCCTCAGTCAGATCACAGTTTCTTACAACACATGTACTCGAGTCTTTACTGAGCTGCCTGGCCTGTAGAACCCAAACTGATACACACAGATCAGTTTAACCGGGTACCAGAAGAGTTTCATTTAGACCTTTTCAATGTTCTCCCAGAATTGGCCTTAAATGGCACCAGCTAAAGATGAACTGCAGCTTGAATTCTTTGTACTGATACTACTCCTCGTTAGTTGGAAAGAACAGATAATACATTTGTTAGCAAAATTATTTTTTTCATTTACATGCTCCGAATGCCGGAGGTGAAAGTGAACAGTGCTGCACTGTCAGACTGAGATGGCATATTTTGACCTAGTTCACCTTTGCATCTCTGGTTGCTCCAAAAACAAATTGATGAGTGTAGTCAAAGTAAAGAATCCAGATGAACAGGAAGACTCTGTAACAAGAATGTTTAAATGAATGGCTGCTGCTTGCTCACAATATGTAAATGCTGAAAAATGGAAAAAATAACCTTTGACTCTGAAACTAGAGAGGTTATTTTTATTCCTGGGGCTGTAGTGAAAGACTACTTCCTCTTTGCAGAGCAATATTTGCAAATCATTAACAAATTGTTCAGCCTGTGGCCGAGTCTAGTCCTATTCTGTAAGCTGACGGGGACCATTGCTTACAGGTGGACAGAGTAAAACACATGAGAGTTTGTAAAGAGTCTCTTTGCCTTCATACCAGCTTCTGTCTCTCTTCAGACAAATAAAATCTTGTTTACTTACTATAAAGTCTGCGGTGGAAGGTACTTACTGACACCTTGTTTGTAACAATGTATTATTATCAGAGCACCTTTTTGCTTTACATTGAGCACAAGAAGGCTTTCATTACTGCTTTGCCTGAGGGCAAGTTAAATATCAGGTCAGAGAATCGCAATCTTAGGTCTATAGTTCAGTCAAACCGGTATTTTTCCTGGATTAGGTAGCTGTGAGGATGAGGAATATTTAAACAAATGTCCTCCTGAACGTGTGTTGTCCATGTGGAAAAAATATACGCAGGTAAAGTGGCACGTTTGACTTTTTGCCTGCGTTATATGGTAAATGGACTGCTACTCTGAGCACTCAAAGCGCTTTTTACAAGGCTCATTCAGCCAGTCTCACACATTCGCCGCACACACGCCAATGACTGCTTCGCATTGTTCAGCATCTTGCCCAAGGATATTTTGATATACATGTTCTGTCCTGTTGGACTTAGCTTGAGACGATCACAGCCGTGCTGCTCATATTTAGTTGACATGTATAGACATGGTCAAACTGTGCTTCCAGTTGTGATTTGGCCATTGCTTTGTACTCTGAAGATTAGTTTGAAAGCTGAGTCAGTTTCTTAAAAGGTGAGCTCAGAAGTGGCCTCTTCTTAACTTCTGTAAACTTTATTAACTGAACTGCTCTATCAGGTTTTCTAACAATGCAGCTACTGATTACGTTATCGCAATAATCTTTTCTTGGTAGCGGTACAGCAGTCTTTTGTTTAGTGTCCAGTTAGTACAGCTGCTTTTATTAGACACCAACACAGGCGGATACACAGAAAACTATAAGCATCTGGCTTAGAAACAGAACAGCCTATGTTAGAGTTATGTTGATGCAAATCAAGTACATTCACATATATAATCTGCAAATATCCTTGCAGCTTAGTTTTGTTTCCCCCAGAATTACAGCGTATTAGTGGTAGCATGTGCAAGCCGTGTGTGGAAGTGCAAGAGCGAGATATTCGTGGGCACGTTTAAAATACATGTTTAAATATTACCATATATATTTTGTGAGAATCTATAATAGAATTATATCCAGTACAGTTATCATGTTATGAATGGTGGTTGGTAACAGTGAGCTCAGCAATAACACCTGCAGTAGAGTCCTAGACAGCAGAGTTGGAGACTTAAGACAGCTGAATGATATCAAGGAATGTCGCAACCGTGACCTGACCAACTTGTTGTGTGAAAACACCAGAAGTCAGGTTGCAGGGTCAGTACGCTAAACAGAGTATTCCAAACATCCTTCTGCCCAGACACACTTTCCAATTCCTCCTGGGAGATCCTAAGGCGTTCCCAGGTCAGGCACGAAAAATAATCTTTCCAGTGGGTTTTGGATCCACCGTGGGGTCTCTTTTCAGTTGGGCATGCCCAGGCTGGACGGGGATAAAAATTCAGCCCTGGCATTTTTGGAGACCGGCCAGCAACTATGTTAAAAGTATTTGACACTGTCTAACTCTTATTCAACGTGAGCATATCTTTTGCTAATAATACTTTTTTACACTTAGTTTACTAATGCTTAAATTGCAAAGCTTTTGCTTCTACTTAAGCAGTTTTAAAATCAGTTTTTAAAACATGTTTAACCAGCATAGAGGCTAATGTGCAGTCTTTCAGCACACCTTTAACCTAAATATCTAAAATGCTATGATGTAGCCTAAAATGGACACTTGCTGCTCATCCAACACTTCTCGGCCTTTACCGTTTGCTATTTTATCAGATTAAGGTGCCGTGGCTGCCAGATTTTGGGAAGTATGCAAATATCAATAAATATTGATACTAATCAATCACCATTGCTCATCATGATCATGTAATAGAGCTATCTGCCTGTGATGTTTACACATTTTGGATCATCTACAGTGACACTGTGCAGCCCCTTTCTGCCGCTTGGGGTCTCCTCCACGCTGTCTGTGCTTTAACACTGAAACTAGCGGAGTTACAGGGACCACGCAGAGAAAGGGCGGAGCCGCTTTTGTCCTGTTTCTTGATTAGTTCAGTTCACTGTCTATATCGAAGATGGGCCAATGGGCCGCCCCCTCTAAATTGAAAAAAAAAATCCAACAGCATCGGCCCCTGAGGACTGTCGGCCCACCAGGCAAATGGACGGTCCCTGGGCGTGCCTGGAACACCTCCAAAGGGAGGTGTCCAAACCAGATGCCTGAACCACCTCAACTGGCTTTTTTGGACACACAGGAACAGCAGCTTTATTCTGAGAACCCTCCAGATTTCTGAGCATTTACCCTGCCTCTAAGGCTGCGCCCAGCCACCACAATACTCAGTTTAGCTGCTTATATTCACAACATCATTCTTGCAGTCATTACACAGATTTCATGACCATAGGTGAGGGTTGGGACGCAGGAGGATTGGTAAATCAAGAGCTTTGCCTTTCGGCTCAGCTGTGTGTTCACTACAGCTGTCCAGTACAACACCTGAGGCTGCAGCTCGCTCCACCTTCCCATCACGTCTGAGTAAGATCCCCAGATATGGGTCCTCGATGACTTAATGTGACCAGAGCCAAGCCCTTCTTTCCGTTCCTGAATCACGGGCCAAAACTTCAAGGTCTCCCAAATGTCCTCCCACACACAAATTTTTGCTTCAACAACTGCTGAAGCCGCAGCTCTTTGGCCTTCCAATAACTGTCTGCTGCTTCACGAGGCCCCTGGGCCAACCAAGCCTGGAAGGCCTGCCACTTTTCTTTTTCTAAACTACCACCTACATGTCTCTAGCATTTTTGTGTTGATATTTTGTTGTTACTAATTAGCTGACAGCCAACACTTATACATTAGTGTAATCTGCAGTTTGCTAATGAAACCATCTGAAAGGCAGGCCTGCAGCTGTTACAGGGTTTCTTCAGCAGGGTTTTTTTTTTGTTTTGTGTTGCTGAGCATTTCCCTCCAAGATCTGTATACGCCCCTTGTTTCCTCATATTGCATGTTGCTGATTAGCACAGGAAGTAAGCAGAAAACTTTTCTGTTTCACAGCAGCTCATCTGTGACGAAGTTATTTATATTGTCAGCTTCAGACATTACAATAAATATTATGATTGTAGTGTTTGTCGGTTTCCATACTATACAGCATTTCTAATGCTTAAGCTTTTCTAAAGCTTATTAGGAAGCTCACATTAATGTCACGACTGAGAGTTGCGTGTAATTCAAATATTTTTTCATCAAAGCATTTGTACTGTTATGATTGCAAGTTCAGCCTGGTGTAAATCTGTCAGCAACATTCAGCAGTTAAGCAGTACAGTAGCTATTTATATTTTTAACAGCAGCAATTTGACAGGTGAAAAATTTAAAACAGTCTTACAGTGTGAGAGCCTTCAGCTGAATTTGTAGCTCCCCTCAGCTTCATACTAAGCTTTAAATAGTTGGCTGTCTGGCCCACAGTGTAACCGCTCTGGTTCTTCTTTTTATTAAAAGCTGTACACAAGCTTTTAATAAAAAATGTGATTTACTTTTAAATGATCTGTGTTTTCAAAGGAAGTGGTAAACAGCAATGTCTTGGTTTTGGCTAATATAAGTCGTTTAGTTTATCAGTACCGAAATCATAAATATACTAATTTGTTTATTTCACCGTTTTTAGCAAAGATCAGAAAAGCAGACTGACTCTGAAAGGGCAGAATTTCACCTTCACACCACAAACAATTCATTCTACAGCACCAGTGCTGGAATAATGGTAATAACAGAGGTTCCCTGCAGCTGGCACTGCCTGCAGCCCTGATGATGTACAGTGATGCTCACTAAATGCTGGATGCCTCTGCGAATGAATATGAGTGACTGAATGAGTTTAGCTCTATTTAAAATATATATTTGGTGTCTGAGTGTTGCTTGTTGGCTTCTTTTATAGAAGATCATAAAGATGGGACAATAGCAGAGCTGCAGGAGCAGCTGCGAGACGTGATGTTTTATCTGGAGACCCAGCAGCAGATTGAACACCTGCCCCCGGAGGCTCGCAGTGAAATCCAAGAGGGACAGATCAACATCCCAGCCAGCCCATCTGACAGCGCTCTGGGTTCTGCAGGAGCAGGCCCCTCCTCTGGAAGAGGCAGAAGAGGCCGGGGAAGGAAGAGGAAGTAGGCACGGGCTAAAGAGAACTGGAACATGCTAGAAACTTTATTGCTGCCTCTCACTGTGGACATATGTTTGTGATTGAGCCCCGTCTTTGTTAACATGTGTTTGCATTATTGTAGTTCTTCATAAAGTAAAGTAACTTCTTGAAGAAATATGAAATAGTGATGATATTTACCTGCACATTTTCCTAGCTTAACTTAAAGTAGCTCCTACAAGAAAAGTGGAGCGTGTGGAAAGATTGCTCAGTCACTGAAGACATCATTCTGATGTAAATGTTCTCTGCTCTTTCCAAAAACTTAAGAGTATCTATTTTGGTCATATTTTATATTTATTTGATCAAAAATATGTGCCCAGGTAGTGCCATGCTATAGTACTTCTTATCAAAAGCTGCGTGATCTTTTTTTATTGCTTTAAAATGTAAAGGTGTTACTTTTACGAGTGACGGGTGTCGCGGAAAATTGTGGCCACATTTTCTCATTTTTCCTGGAATATTTTAGACTCGGCTTTTTCGTCTGATCTTCAGTACACTGTTTGGGGTTTGTTTTACACATAAATAAAGCAGTAACACTCCTAAGGATGGAGAACATGGTGGAGAAATGCCTCTCTCAGCAGTGTGTTTGGGGAAGCCCAGGGGACAGGAGTGTGTGCAGAGCTTTTTGTGTGAGGAGCAGGAAGCATGTTTTGCCATGTTTTCACCATCTAGGTCAGTGGTTCCCAACCAGTACAACATGTGCACCTCAGAGGGTTCTACAGTGTTACCAAGAAGGAGTTCAGAGGGTCTCTTGGATTAATTGAAAGGTTGAAATCATGATTTACTGGCACCTCCCATCAGCCTACATCATCCCCACCATCCCATATTTTCCAGCTAATTTCCTGAAAATCTCAGGGTTTCTCCTAAAATTGTGGGAAAATTCTGAACAATTATGAGCACAAACTAAGGCATTACACAGTCCTTTTATTTGAAAACTGAAGTTATCTGGTAATAATGGTGGTATTTAATATCCAGAAGATATGATCGTCTTCCAGATTCTAACATGTTTTAATTTGTGCTACAGCGATCAATCCATTCTTTCATTTAAATATTGTCTTCAAAGGTTTAAATTACAAATATTTTGTGTCATTTGATGACATCAACCTGAAGTTCTTATAAGTGATTAGCATCGGTTAAATTATGCCATATAAGCATTAAGATATTTAGAAAAATGATCATTAGTTGTACACTGGTTACGTAAATGATTAGGTCGACTCAATCAGTGTCGCCATCATGATCCTTAAATGTTAACGTGTCCGTATTAATCCATTCTTGTTATCCATCATAATATAATAACCAGGAAAGGACAGTTCTGCCTCAATGAACGATTATTTTGCTGATATGATGTATCTTTTTGCAAGCCCAGGTTGGGAGCGACTGATCCACATTGTGAGCTTGTTTGTATGTGCTGTATGCAAAGCAGTGATCCTCAGAGCTGATGTTGAAAATGCTGGAGACGTCTGTGGCCTTAGTCACAACCCAGACCATGGCATAACAGCCCAGATGAATGTTGACAATGAAGCTTTAGATGGATCCCAGAGGCCTTAATTAAAAATTATGGTGTAGAGAGCACGTGGAGTTTAATAAACAACCAGCTCAAAGCAACAAACTGAACAGCTGAATTCTATCGGATGTGGAGAGAAGTGCTTTCAGAGAGATGAGCTGGTTTGTAGGTGTGTTCTTTTGGAGCCGAGAGGCTTTCATTAAACAAGATGTGGCAAATCATGCTCCTGAAAACATAATTTTAGCTCACAAGAAAATGGTGTTGTGAATGGTTTTGGTTTTGGTTTTTTTTTTGTTTGTTTGTGTTCAGTTTTTGTTGTTAACACAAACTGGCCTCCTACTTTCAATAAAAGGTTTTCTAAACTTGTAGCTGTTGTTCTGAGGTGTAAATGATGAGGTGTAAAACTGATGCGTACCTGGTTGCGCTCAAGCAACTTGCATACAGTGCTAAAAAATAAATGGACTTATATGCAGCCCTCGTGTCAATGTGCACCTTTCATTGTGAGCAGACTGCCTCATCTACTGCAAGGAAGACGCTGTCATGTCTGACTAATCCCTCTGCTGTCGACTGCATAACAGTTTACTAACAGCAACCTGTTGAAAGTAAACTGTGTACAGAGCTGGAAAAACGCAGAAAGATGAAAAAGCTTACACTTCCTTGCTACATTTTTTTTTTCATTAGACAAACCACGTATGTCGTAATTGTCTCACAGAGACACACGTATTAGACACTCCTCTACAAACCAGGCCAGGTTTTATCAATGGGCCGTTCTCCCACTCGAAGCCTTTCTGTTGGTGACATTTCAACCCTGTATCCAAAGAAGAGTGAACAACTGTAGTCATAGGCAAATGATACTACATGCAAACATTTTTCTTTTAGTTCTCTATTTATGTCCCAGGTATGGTTTTAAAGTTTCATACACCAGTGGAACTATAAGGTTCATACAGTCATGTTAAGTTATTGATTAATCCATAAGGAAAAAATCACAATTTCCCACAGGATGAAAAGATCCCTAAATATTTCCCTAACCATGACATCAGCTGTCATATAAAGAGGAAATAAATTCAACTGTCACGTTTAAGCTCCCCATCCCAAAAAAACATTTATCTATAGATATATAATTTCTTTTACAGTGATATATGTAGTATCATATATCACTGTTTCAAAATGTGTTCATTTAAAAGCCTGTTCTTTTCATTTTAAGCTTTTTGTTTATTAGTTTGTTTTTTTACAATAGTTTTTTCTTGCAAAGAAACATTTTTTCACACAGTGAAGTGCTTAATCGTGTAAAAATGAAATGAAAATCATACACAGGTAGTTCAGAACTACTTTGCAAAATACATCAGAGTAGAAATACCATAAAATGAAAATATAAAAAAGAAACAAATCTCAGATATTTTTGATATTTATATTTATATTTGTGATATTTTTTTAGGAAGAGGCTAAACTCTTTAGCTCTTCTGCTGTGATTAAGGTGAGGTGATTAATGCCATTCTCATTCACATATCTTGCTTATGAAGCTTCACTCAGTTAGCTTAGCACAAAGACTGGAAACCATAGACTGTATATAGAAGATGGTTAGATCAACCATGTAACAACCCGCATGTTAGCTAGCGGTTTGCCTCTTCTTCAAGTCTTTGTGCTAAGCTAATCTAGCCACCATCTGGCTGCATCTTCATAATTAACTTTCAAGCTGATCAAGCTGTCTAGAAATGAGCCTCTTAAACTCTTCCTTACGTCACGTATATGAGTTCTTTTCCAGCACTGAGGATATTAAAGAGAATGACAAACTGTGGTTAACACAGACGTTGACTGAGTTCTCTTGAGATGACTGACATTTTCTGTATAACGCATTATTGATGCAACCACAAGGAAACCAAAGTCAGAAAATTCTTTAAAACGAGCTTTCACACACTCACACACGCACACACACACACACACACACACCGTTTGATCTCCAGCTGTTAAAATGATGCATCAACATGGAGCTCATTTTAATGGGTGGAATGAAAGGACTTGGACTAAGTTTGAGCTGTTTACTGAGCACTGAAAGCTGATATGAACACACAAACTGTCTGAACTGCAGCTGGACTGAAGAACGTGAGAATAAAGAGGAAGGCAGAGGAGGAGCCAGCAGATTACTGAGAACAGGATTGAGAGGTGAAATAGATAGGAGGGCTCTTCCTGAGTTGAGCTCTTTACTGGGTGGAGGTTTTCTCTGCTCTCACCACTCATGAACTATGGATTAGACTTCCACTAAAGTTCTTTCCATTTTGAATGCTTTGAGACACATTTTAAGGTAAGAAAAACAACCATTTTCCTTCTTCTTCTCTCACTGTTACACCCCCCCCCCTCCTTGCTTTGTCTACACAGCTTTGCAAACTCATCATGTGTGAAACCCCATGCAAGAAAGAAAACTTTTTAGAAGGCTGCTAACCCCCACCGTGAGCACATTTCCTATATTTTTACAGCCAAAACACACACGAAAGAATTGCTCACTACAGAGAGATTTTGTGCAGTAATTAAAGGACTGAAGAGCTCTAAAATGTCTGGTATGTGAAATCTTTCAGGTCTCTGCATGTGAGAATAGAAGCAAGAGAGAGAAACAAAAAGCAGATACGGTCAACAGATTGGGTCTTTCTCGCGCATTCGCATGCTACGCTGAATGCTTGGGCACAGGCGTATAACCTTTCCTGAAATTACACTGCCCCTTTGCCAAGATCAACATGCAGCTAAGGGTTCCAATCATTGTCCAAATAGTGTGCTCACTTCTCCTTGGCGTTGGTACCAGTAACATAAAGAACTTTGTAGAGGTCAGCTTTTGTCCTGTAGGATGATTGTGTTCATTTAGATGTGGCTTTCTTCTGCCGTCTTGACCTCTTCTGGGTGTAACTCATACATAGTTCCTCCTTTCCTATAGAGCTGAAGAAAAAAAAAGCCTCAGCCTGTGTGCTATAATCTGTAGCTTCTATATGTGCAGAATACTCCTGGGAGAGCATCAAGTACATAAACTGAGAGTCCCGCTGTGAGCGTCTGATGACCAGAAACAGTCACAAATGCAAGCTCATAACCACAACCTGCTTTAGAACCTCGAGCACAACGGTTTGCAGAACTTATATTAAGTGCAAAATTCGTGCAGATGTTGCACCTACTTTTCCCTGCATGATTTTTTTGGCATGCCAAAGAAAGCTCCTGTGCAGACGGCCCTTCTGTCCTTCTGGAGCAACATTTCCATTTTCAGATGAATTCATGTACCTGATCTGAGAATTGTGATTGAAGAAGACATGCCGAAAAGTTTTTTTTAAAAAAGGGTGAAAATATATTTGGTGGCAATGAGTAATCAGACTAAAGCACAGAATCAATAAAGTATAGAAAAGCGGGAAATGCAGGGTGACATCAAAAGGAATGAGCCGTGATCTTTATCTTATCACCCCACAGGAAACTGGCTGCCTTTTTTTTAACACTCACTCAAACTGCATGAGTCAGTTTATTTTTCTTCACGATTATACCTGCAACTATTGCTTACATTTGCCCTTTTAGCCACCTTGCTCTCATTTTCTCACATGCAAATTTCATGCAGCCCTGGTTGCATTCTTCTAACTGCTACCAGGTCAGTATCTAATATCAGTGTGGGGGGTTACTGGAACAAGCCTCTGAGGATGTTACTTAAGTTGAGCAACAGGTTATGTAAGAGAAAAGAGGGTCAGGCGTACGTAAAGCTCTTCTTCTTTGGCTGCTGTTCTTTGCATCAACACTGCAAATAAAGATATACTGCATATATAATCAAAGGGGCCAGTATAAAAATTTAAGATGTATACCATTCTGTTGTCTGTATGTAAAATATAAGGCGGTCAGTTAGCTTAGCTTAGGAGAAGGACTGAAATTGAAGAAAAAGTGAGAGGAACTAGGATCAAAAATGGATCATTTGTGAGATTGTATGTACACGTACTGTACCTGCACCAGACTAGCTGTTTCCCCCTGTTTACAGTTGTCATGCTAAGCTTATGCTAATTGGCTCTCGGGAAAGTTCCAAATGCATGATAGCGGTATCAATTTTCTCATCTAAGTCTCATGCAAAGCTTACGCCAAGGGATACAAAACAGCTGCAAAGATACAGGAAATGATGACAAAGGTAAAATACTCTCACCAGCAAAGAAACAGATCATGTGTTTTAAAAACCCATCTTGTCACATGTTTGCATATCGCATCAGCTTGTTCTGTTCCCATAGGAGACTCCGGAGAAACTCAGTGTTGCATCGTAGGGACTAGGATCAAAATTAAGTTCATCTGTTATCATCTTGTGCCAACACAGCTACCTTAAACTCTGCTCCCACACAGGTCGATTATCTCCTCAGTGGTTATACATCTTCACTGTTTACGACTCTGGATACTGTGGCTCCTGTGAAAAGGAAAGCCTCAGATCAGAAGTGTTTGACTCACAAACGCGCACCTCAAAGCAGATAACCAAAAAAAGTTGGAGAGGAAGTGTCTCACTAAGATCTTCAGTTAGCCTGGGAAAAGAGTTTGTTAATAAACCTGCCATAAAACTAGGACATCTCATCATCACTGATTGAGGAGCATAAAAACAACCCCCTGACTGACCATCTGCAGAGGAAGGGTTTATTTGAAGAGTTTCAGTCAGGTTTCAGAATATCTCTGTGCTTGACCCGCTGGACCTCAGGGCAGGCTGGGGTTGAAATTCAGCCCGGGAGCGCTGCTGGGCTAAAGAGGGTAAAATAAAATGAAAATTCTGATCACCAGCCGGTTCGGCCTGGAAACGACCCTGCTGCGGACCATAACATTTTATTACTGAGATATGCCATACAGTAGGTATCAAAGGTACTGAGCAGCAGTGGTTTGAATCATATAATCAGCATATTGCTGAAAAGCTAATTCACGCATTTATTACTTCTCGGCTGGACTATTGTAATTCATTATTATCAGGCTGTCCTAAAAGCTCCCTGAAAAGCCTTCAGCTGATCCAAAATGCTGCAGCTAGAGTGCTGACAGGGACTAGAAAGAGAAAGCACATTTCGCCCATATTGGCTTCACTTCATTGGCTCCCTGTTAGATCTAGAATAGAATTTAAAATCCTTCTGCTCACGTACAAGACTTTGAATAATCA
>VUQK01015235.1:0-22345 GCA_015106715.1 Bujurquina vittata
AAGGAAACGCTCCTCAGTCAGGTTTGGTGTTCAGAAACACAGGAAAGTGATACCCAGTTCAGCATTTAAGTATCAAAGCATTTTTTTTTGTTTTTTTTGTTTTCTTTTTTCTTTCTTCTTTTTTTTCCTCTTTCTTCTCTCTTCTTTTCCCCCACCTGTCAAAAAAAAAAAAAAAAAAAAAAATATATCAAAGCATTCAGATTAAACACTTCTCAAACGGCCAGAATGAATTCAAAGACTTCAACCAAACCTGACTGGAAAACAATGCAAAAGAAGCACTGTATGCAACATTGTATCATTATTTTCACAATTTCTCAATCTTTAGTATTAGTAACAAGCAAAGACAGTCATTGCAGAAAGAATAAGGATACGTAACGTGCAGATTTTTATTCCAACCAAACGTGACACTAGTGCTGGGCCATATGGACCAAAAATAATATCACAATATTTTTTAGCTGAATGGCGATGTACAATTTATTTATTTTTTCTTCCCAAAAGGTATAAACAAAAAGGCACTTAAGTCACACGAGCACTTTTTTTTTAAACAGTTTGTTTGTTTGGAATGAAAAGCTGTAATCTTTTTGTGGGTCAGTGGTTCTGATTAGTTATATCACACTTAGACTTGATTATCTTGTCAGTTTGCGTGGTGCAGGTGTGATGATAATGGAATTACCGATGTCACAATTATTAAAACAATATGTGATTAATTTTTTATCACATCTTGGCTCTGGACATTAATTGTTCATGCAGGCTGAGTGTTTACAGACACACATCTGGCCGGTTTCTTGCCTGGTCTATGAAGGCGAAGCAGCTTTTGGTTTATTTTAACCATATTCTAAACAAGACCGTTTATCAGCAATAAAGGCTTCTTGGGAGGGAGCTGTAGTCAACTAACTAACTTGGCATGAGGGAATTGATCTAATGTCTAATTAGATCATTTCCCTACTAAAAGTCTCCCTAAAAGTCTCGTGCATGTAATGACACGGATCAAGACTTATTTTAAGAAGTACTATGAACTCATCAATCTGAATATTTAATGCAGAGCCATAATGGCCCATAGTTTGCACCTACCTTGTGTGATCTTGGCTGACACCATTTCAGTGATCTGAGAGGTGAGTTTCATGAGGAATTCCTCTGAACCTACGTCACCTAGGAAGGGTATTTTTCCTTCTTAAGGGTACAGAAAAGTTAAAAAACGTCATAAATATTTTAATATTTCTTGTTTACTGTGCCAGAGTATTAGTTGATATATCTTACCTTTTCCTCTGCTTGCATCGTCCTCTGGAGGACTAACTGTAATCCCAAGAACCCTGAGTGGATTGCAGCGTTACATTTTATTCTCATGTATTTATATTAAATGTACGTACTACAGACATCTTTTTGGGTGCAATACATGGGTTTCAAAAAGAACTTACTCTGCGGCTGCTGTCTCTTTCTTCAGTTGAGGAGCTAGAGAGAGTGGGGGGGAAGGGTGGGGCGAGGGGTTGAAAAATGTATAAATACACTCAAACTCTAAGTGCTCTGCTCATTTCAAAATAAACTGTCCTGATGACTTTGTTTTCCTTACTCTCATCCACTTCCAGGTGAGCAGTGAAGATGGACTGTCCTGCTTTGTTTGTTGCAATGCACGTGTAGGCACCAGTGTACTCTGTGCCCACGTCCATTAGGATGAGACTGTGCTGGCGCCCAGAGCTTGCTATTTTGTATCCCTTGGTGTCAGGCTTGATCCACAGGACATCCTCCAGAGATTCCTCCTTTAGCCAGGAGACCATGGGAGTAGGAGACCCTAAGAGAGAAGAAGGGCGATTATGGGGACTTGCATGACAGCCAGCCAGAAACTAGGCTTTCTTCTTGTCTAGTAAAATGTACTAACAAACCTTCTACTTTCACAGACAGAGTGATGCTTGTTCCTTGTTTCACCTTCCTGTTGCTGAACCTCTCGATGAAGCGAGGTGGCACCAGGGGCTCCTTAGGATCTGTGAGAATAAAGTATGCAACATCAGACTTTGAATATATTACAATGCTTGTACTGTACTGTAGTTTTCAGGAAAAAATTTAAATTACCCTTTTTCTCTTGTGGCATAATCTCCCCTGGTCCTGTTAGAAAAGAAAGTCTTACAAATGCTGTATAATAGTAGATTTCATCTTTTTTCTTTTTTTTTGAGCTACTGTATTTTGTATTCAGGCATTTGCATACATACTCAATACTATCATTCGGGCAGAGGAGTAAGCAGATCCGGCTGCATTGCTGATATAGGCGGAATACTCCCCCATATCCTCTTTTTTAACTTCCATGATCTCCACACCATGAACATCTCTCTCTGCTAACAAGTGAATTCTTTCTGAAGATCGTAGAGGCTGACCATCTTTGAACCAGTATACTCGGGGTTTGGGGAACCCTGAAAAACAATAGATATTTCAGAAACATTATTCTTAAATCATGTAGATTGTTATTGGAGAATTGGGACGGATTAATAAGCTTACCCTTTACTTTAAGCTGCATCTTTGCAATAGGTGAACCTGGACAGACATGAACATCATGAAGCTCCTCCACAACCTGTGGTAGCTGATCATCTTCAGCTACAGACTCAAAGGTCTCAGTTTCCCTGTTTGAGGAGAGTGGAACACGGCAGCGCCAGTATATCTATAACATTATGTGATGGCATCAACGTGTTTTGAAAACATTATAAAACATTTTTCATGATAAATTCACCTGGACACATATCCTTTAGCACTGACGTAGGAAGATGTCTCAGTGGCATCAGCAGCAGTGTCATAATCTGAGCTGCAGGACACTGATAGAGGAATTGACATATTATAGTATTATACAATGCTTATGGAGAACAGGGACGGTAAGAATTCTGCTTTTCTAAGATGCTGACATATGGTTAGATGATACACCAAAGTTTTTATTTTATTTGAGATGTCTTCTGTTTATAAAAACAAGTGATCTCTATGTGTGGTGTGTCCAATCAGTGTTTGAATCAATAACATGATTACTTTATGTAAAGTAGATAAGTAGATAAGACTATTACTTATTTAAAGATGCGAACTGTACGATTCATCTGAAAAGCAGATCATGCCGGTTTAAGACTGTCCGCAATATAAAACCATCAAATTACACATCCCTACTTGTATCCCTTATCTGCTTAAGTTTGTACTGTTTAAACTCCTGCTGTAGTTCATTCTTAAAATCTTTTTCAGTTATGGATTATCCTTTTTTAAACACAATATATAGATATAGAATGTTGGCATTTAGGCTATTTTCCACAAAAAAAACCCTGTTGAATATATATTGAAGTTTCTCACATGATGTTATTTGCACATTGCTTGAGATTTGTCCATCATATCGGACATGATACAGCCACCTATTGCTACAATTCAGCAGTGGTTCCTGGAGGTTGCCGGCTCTTCATGGGTGCAGTTAAAAGGAGGTCAGAAAGAGGTTTTTACCAACCAGTTGGGAATACACATTTGTTCCCTAGTACCATTTTTTTAAAATAATGTTAACATCATCTAGGACTTGTCTACACTGCAAAGAAATGTATTAAATTATGTTAGCACAGGTACTTCGGAAGCCAGTGTGTTCCTGTTATTGTTTGTTCGCTTACTGTCAACCCTGAGCTCAGCTTTAGTGGATGCAATGCCACTGCTGTTTTCAGCTGTGCAGCGATAGACCCCCATATCAGTGGGCAACACAGTGGTGATGATAAGTTGGTGGCAGCCTTCCTGGTCTTCATTGATCATGTAATGGTCATTCTCCTCCAGCAGCTTGCCATCCTTATACCAGCGAACAGTGGGAGGTGGCTTGCCAATCACAACACAGTCAAAGCTGACTGGATAGCCGTCTGGAACATCCTGACTTTGTAGCTCGGTTAGGAAAACCGGAGCAGCTGAGAAAGAAGAGGAAACAGAAAGAAAAAAATCCCAGTCTTCACAGAGAAGCTATGCTTTGTACATTAGTAAGTACACAAAATATGTAAAGAAAGATAAGTGATATTTATAATGTAGACTGGGTACTGTACTCAGATCATTAACGGAGAACAACCTGCTTACCTGGAGCTCCAGTCAATATTGCAGGAGGCTGTTTATCTTGTGTGGGGGTCTGTGTACCATCTTGTATGTAGCCTATCTTTTTAATTCGCAGCTCCACTTTTTGAGGCCCTGCAGGTAAGATGGTAGTCTCCACAGGAACCCCATGGACTGTAAACATCTCCTGAAACCTCTTAGAGGCAACATCAGCCTCTGCCCGTGAATCAAAACGAATGTAGATATAACTGTCATCTTCACGGTAAGAGTGTGGATCTGGGGGGCGCAAGTCTCCCTCATCTGCACTGATAAACGGTTCTTCCTCAACATCTGGTGGGAGACGTGTGCGCAACAGGCGCCGGAGGCGTCTGCTTGCCTGTCTCAGTGACTCATCCATCTCACTGCCTGAGGAGCTCTCGGGCTCACTGTCAGCACTGTAACCTACTGTAAGTGGCCGTCGGCCCGATGACTCTCTCACCATTCCTACAGTCACCTTACCGCTGTGAGAAGCGACTCCAAACTTGTTGGTGGCTTCACATGTGTAAACTCCAGTGTCCTTGGTAGTGATCGCAGTAATGACCAGTGAGCATGTGCCATCATTGTAGATATCAATATGATGATGCTTGCCATCCGTCAGTGGTTCTCCATCTTTCAACCAGCGGACCTTGTCGGGTTTACCTTCTGTCACACATTCCAGATGTATGGTGCCGTTAGGTTCTTTGGTCTGGTCTTTGAAGGCTTCTTTAAAAACAGGGCGCATGTCCTTGCGGGCTTTGTAGCCCTTGAAGGCAGCTTGAATCTTAACAGCAGCCTCTCTGAGCTCAGGGTCATCCTCTTTACTGATCTCCATGATGCTAGTCTCCTCTGTAGACACGTGTTTTTCATGCGTTTGTTGAACTACAGTTGTTTTCACTTCTGTCTGCTGCACTGTTTTCTGCTCTGACATCTGGAAATGTGCAAAGAACCTCTCAGTGGCCAGAGTCTCTGCTTCATTTGTTGCTGTCTCAGCAGTCTTGCTGCTCTTTTTGAGGTAGGACACAAGTGTTGAACCCCCAGAAACAGACTCATCCTCAGAGCTGGTGCACAGGCTGGTTTCTATCTGCTTCGTAGATACAATGACCTTCTCCTTCTCTGCTGATTTGACTTCCACTTTCTCAGATGGTGGAAGCTGATTCTGCCCTAATTTGCTTTGCGCACTTTTACCATCCTCCTCGGGTTGTTCAGAGATGGAGTCCAGAGTGGGCTCCCGACTCATACGTCGTTTCTTGGCCGATGCTTCCCACAGCTCATGGAGATCACCTTCTTCAGCAGCTTCAGGAGGAAGACTGGGCTGTCCCAGTACCTCAGTCTCTTCCTGTTTTGCATCTATACATACAACCACAATGGATTTATTGTTAGGGTCCATACACCACCACCCCTGTTTAACTGGTACTTGATCCTAAATCGCAACACTTATTCTAACTTAGCAAGATGGATAAAATTTGACTTGAGCACTGTGTAGTGGGGTTATCTCCATGAAAGACCATCTTGATGACCAGTCAGAGTGGTTGCAAATAGCTTACTAATCAATGTAATATGTATCTTTATTCCCCATGAATGCATTGAATCAATATCATCACTATTCCTGGGTTCATATCAAATTTATTCTGCCTCAATATAGTTTAACTTTGACATATCTGCATGTACAGTAACTGACACTTGAGACGTAAATGTGTGTATACATGGTCAGATTGTGGCAAAGATCGTCGAGCGCTTGTGTGTAGGGGTGTTCAACTACAACAGAGCTTGTGGCATAAATACAAAAAGTGCCACATAAAACATACAGTAACTTACCTGGGCTAATCAGTGGCTGAGTAGGTGCTTCTGTGTTACAATGAAAAAAGAAATACAAATGCTATTAAAGTTTGAAAAACATCTAAATTCCTTGCTTTATAGAACCATGTAATTGGCTAGAATGATGCAATTATGTAAAGCTAGATCTTATATCTCTATGTCATATAACACATTAACAATAAATGCAATAATACGCAAAATGCCACAGAAAAAAGCAGATACTCTGTTGCATTAAGTAAAGAATTTCACTCACCAAGCTGAACAGTCTGAGGCAGCTCCACAGGCTCCCCGATCCCTGCTCTGTTGATGGCTGCCACTCTAAACCTGTAGCCACTCCCTGTCATGAGATTTTCAACCACAAATTCTGTGTTACGCACAGGCTCAGGATGACATGGAAGCCAGAGAGCACTGTCTACCAGTCGCATCTCCACTCTGTAGCCCAGAATGGGGCTTCCTCCATCATGTAAAGGCGTGAACCAAGAGAGGGTGACAGATATTTTAGTCTTACTGAGGACCTCTGGGTCCTCTGGAGGATCAGGTACGGCTATCAGGAAGAAAGAAAAACAGCCATTAGATGCTTTTATGAATACTAATTAAGAACTAAATACCCAACATATTATTCTTCTTCTGTAGTATTTTAAGGAATTGCATGTTGCACCTACTAGGAAATAGGTTGTATAAGTGGGACACCAGCCCTCTACAGTGTAAAAACTTCAAAGTGAAATCTTGATCTGCATAGTTGATATAAAACTTCACGATTGGAGGTATTAAAAAAAAGCTTAATGGTATGACCCTAGACATCACAAATGGATTACATAACTGGGATGTATTTCTCTTAGGAGAACTGTAACATTTGTAATCTAAAAAAAAAATATATATACGAAAACTGAAAGATTAAAAGAAATTGTAATTACAACACACTAAAAGCAATCTTTCCATTCCATCACACACTTACTGATGATGGTGAGCTTGGCCAGAGAGATAGCATCTCTAGCAGCAAATGTAATTTCCTGCTGGGGCAAAAGCGGCGCCTGTCTCAGAACAAGGCGGTAAGAACGGCCATCAACCCTCATAGCCCAGAGGTCACTGGGCTTAAGCTCAACTCCATTAGCATACCAGGCCACTTCTGCCACAGGGACGGGCTCAGTGAGCTCAACACAAAACTCAACTTTCTCCCCCACTGCAGCCACTCTGTCCTCCAAACCCTTCACAATGTCCAGCTGCCAACCTTTTATGGGAAAAATCCACAAAAAGTCCATGTAAAATTTCTTAATTCACAATTGACTAAACTTAAGAGTATAATATTATCACAGCTTCTTATGGTCTTGATTTTGATGACTTACCTTTAACAGTGAGCTGAGCAGATGTGGAAGCTGTTCCAGCTCTGAAAGTCACCGTGCAACTATCTTTAACACGCAGCTCTTTCAGCAGGAGCAGATGGCGACGGCCACTCTCGAATGATACAACCTCAGCATTAGGGGATTCTCTCACTGGCTTCCCATCCAGGAGCCACTGGCAGTCTTTGTTCTCAGGACGAGACAGGGCACACTCAAACAGAGCTTCGCCGCCATCAAAGGTTTCCATATTCTCCAGGCCCTGAACAATGTTAATTGGTTTGGCTGTAGAAAGCAAATGAATAAACAAAGGCAATTTCATTAAAATAGATTTTAATGAACTGCAAATTTCAAAGCCAAAAGTTAACTAGCCCAAATTGCACAAATGATGTGACAATCAGTAAGTCAGTAATTTTTTTTTTTTTTTGGAGCGGCGGCTAAAGACATTTTTGTGGGAAGAAGCAGAGTAGATCCCCTAAAGCCTGGTCCTCTTTCCATGTGGAGGGAAGCTCACCTTCCACATGAAGTGAAGCGACCACACAGGTCCCCTCTGCCTCACAGGAGTATGCGCCCCTGTCCTCAGCGGACACACGGCTAATGTATAATCGAGCCACATTCCAGTCCTGCTCCACTAACACCCTTTGGCCATCAGGCTGCAAAGGTTGCCCATCTTTCTTCCACCGCGCTTTCACTGGCCTTGAGTACTGGCAGATGAATTCGGCCGGTTTGTTTTCAACCACCCACAGGTCCTCCATCTCGCTCACCACTTCAACTGTGGGATCTGAGGTTGGGGGTCAGGGGATCATAGGATCAGATTCTGGCCATGAGATGTAAGGATAGAAGCAGGCCATGCCAACTGACATAAGGGCTTTATAACCCCCCCCCCCAAAACACATGTGTGTAAATATGTGAATGGCATTATTTTGGTGATGTTGATTTTAATGTACTAACATTATGTGTGTGTTTGTTTTGGTTTTTTTAATTTATGTAATATGTATTTTTATTTGGCCAATGCATTAAACTATGTGAGTTCTCAGGGGGTCAAAAAGTCCAACAGTCAAAAGTTCACAACCAAGGGCCAAGACTTACTGGCAGCTAAGAGAGGAGAAGGGAGTGATAAGGGGATAGAAATGCCAAACTCAAGGTAGATATATAAGGGTTAGAAATTTTTAATGCTGGAAGGTTAAGAGAAGGGTTTGGTGGGATGGGACAGTGGAGATGAATGGAGCATGACGATTTGAGCAGCCGGCCTGTCTGGATGGGTGGAGCAGCACTTTCTTTACCAAGCATTTCGCAATATTATGATTGTTTTTTTGTTTAGTTTTTTTGCTGAATCCAAACACCAAATAAGAAAGGCTCATAATTTATATCAGGGGATACTTACAGTTAGGGCTGCACAGTTAACCATATAATAATCACGATCATGCTTTTAACACTTTAAGAGTGCCAAGCTTAAAATAAATCAAGAAATCCCAGATCGATGATGCTTGTTTTCAGCATTCTTGTATCCTTTCCCTGCTGTTGAAGGCACAGTTTAAAGAAACTGCTGACAATTTTATTATATATAATAGTTGTCTGGCTACAGATAAATTTGTAGTCAGAATATGGAGTAGTATACTGTATAGATAATAGGTAAATAAATGTTAAACAACCTTAAATTCAGCATGAAATGGAAAAAAAACATCAGCAAAATGTTAGAGCAGCAGGATTAAAGACAGGATGTGGACCAGAAACACCTCCCAACTTAGCCAACAGGACAGTTAGCCTAAAAGGTAGACTGACAAAGCCATCAGGGAATGATGATAAAGACTACAGTAATAAAGCTAAAAGTGCTCATCATGTGAGTCCAGGAAGTTTTAGTGTGGAGCTTCACTCTAAATCAGTCATTTTGGGTCCAGTTTTGGACAAAGCTCAGGGGGCGTTCTGCCTACTGTACCTTAAAGGTGAACAATATAAAACTATTGATTACTAAGTAATGTTTTCTGTAGTGAATGTTTTATAGTAATAGCAGTGTTAACAGAAGTCTAATACATCTTTCAAAAGTATTGTAATTTTTTTGCACTTTAATTTTTATCAGTTTCATTAAAGTGTAGCAGTTCTTGATTGTTTGATAATATTGACAAGTAACTGGTCAGTGTCCCAACAATCAAAAACACTGGCAAATAACATGTTTGTGAATGACTTTGTCAGCCTGGCGGATGCAATCACAACACAGGTCTGTAAGACCAACGCTTAACTACAAAGTACTCCTGTAAAAATGTAGTCATGATTACTGAGCAGCCTTATTGGTTTCTTCCTGTTCAAAGAGCGTTTTTCCTTCCCGCTGTCACCTAGTGCTTGCTAATAGGGGGTCATCTGATTGTTAGGGTTTCCCTCTATTATTGTATGGTCTTTACCTTACAATATAAAGAATCTTGAGGCAACTGTTGTTGTGATTTAGTGCTATATAAATAAAACTAAATTGAATTGGACAGGTGTGGGGGCTGGTGTGATCCCACTGCAAGTTGGTCTCTAATTGTCCTTTTTACTATTGTGTAAACATGTGAATTTTTTACAAATTCAAATTAATTTATGTCACAAGTGTGATGACCCAACACAAAGTATTATTAAAGATATAACGGTGAGGAACATAACCGTGATTATTATTTCTTATTATTTCAGCAGCCCTCCGTACAAAAGAAGAGCACCATTTTTTTTAAAATACTAACTCATTTAGCCAAAAAGGTTAATAAAAATTACTGTGGTGCTGCACCCAGTTGTATATTTGGATTATATTAAAGCATATTGCATAAAACACAACTTATTATTCTTAATGAAATGCAAACCGCTGCTGCTCATGCATGATGGCATATTAATATCCCAAATAGCTACAATCAACCTATTTACACACTTCAAACTTCAAATGGAACCCTGCAGTAAAATCATATTTCATAGTATATATATATACACCCATATTCTTCAGAAAAAATTGCACACTTTTTTTTTTGGGGTAAATGCTAATTATCAAATAAAAAAGCAAGAATATCTTAGTTTTCAGTTCCTATTCAAAATCATAAGAAATGTAGCAGTTGCAAAACTGTCAACTGTAGTGACTGCAACATATAAATAGGTTTAAAACAAGATTTTAGATGTAGAATTAAAACACTGCAGGGTCCTCAAGAGACTGCTTATCTCATTCTGCTGTTAACATTTTAAAGATACCTTTGACCAAGAGCTTGGCTGTTGAGGTTAAACTGCCAGCTTTGAAGGTGACAGTGCCAGAGTCATCTGTGGCCAGGTTCTTTAAGGTGAGTGTGTGGATGTGGCTCTGGGCCAGCCCTATCTCGCTAAAGGGGCTGTTCTCTAGCAAGGTGCCATCCAGCCACCACTGCACCTTGCCATGGGCCCTACCAGACAGCTGGCAGGAGAAAGTTGCCCATTCACCAACAAAAACATCAGTGGACTTAAGACCAGTAACAAAGAAGACTTCTTTTGCTGTTGAAAGGAAAATATGAAAAAGCTGAGCATGATGCCAACTCTAAAAAAATGACAGACAGACAGGTTCACAATTAAGAAAAAAAATAAAGGCAACAGTAGTGAATAGGAGGCTACCTTGCACTACCAAAGAAGCTGTAGTGAGCTGGTCTCCTGCATCGCAGGTGTAGTACCCACTGTCTTCAGGCTCCAGATTCCATATACAGAGTTCTTGGATGCACCCTGACTGCCTCATCTTATACTTTGTGCCATCCTGGAGGATTATTCCTCCTTTTCTCCACTCAACATGAACACCTGGCTTAGAAAGCTCACAGTGCAGAGTAACATCATCACCCTCTATGGCATCCTGGTTCTGGAGCTCTCTCTGGAAGAACACTGCGGCACCTGGTGAGAGTTTAGAATGACTTCAGAAAAAAATCTGTGCTGTGATGCTAGACTGGGCTTGTGGTTGAAGGAGGTGGAAGTTCAAGAACATTTCAGTTGTCCATCCAACAGGAAAAGATTGTTTTTTTGTTTGTTTTTTTTACCTTCCACAGTCAGCGTGACCTCACACTGTGCATCCCCAGTGTCACAGGTGTACGTTCCTGAGTCCTCAGGCACCAAGTTGTGGACACAAAGCTGATGAAATGCTGCATTCTTCCTCAGGTCATACTTAAGACCTGGTTGGAGCGCCACACTGTTTTTGATCCAGGTAACTGTGCCATTGGGGTCAGAGATGGTGCAGGCCAGAGTGACAGTTTTGCCTTCTAATGCAACAGTGTTGTGTGGCTTCTCTAATATTAGCACTGCAAATACAGGAAAAGTAGCATTTATATGCAGCCTTTTCCCTTCCACACTGGCATTAATCATTTTATCAACTACATTCTCCATTCTTGAAGGCATGCACTGATTTCTGTACACTATTTACTTACATTTTACACACAGACTAATATGACAGTTTAAAAGAAACTAGAAACACTGTTTTGCGTTTATATGCCTCTGCCAAGCAGTCAAGTTTTACTTTATTATGAATATTATGATGTCAGAGTGATCTTTTTAATGTAAGATGCCCTTAATTTCCCATTTCATCCTATCTGCGATTTAACTAAAGCTTTCCATATGAAATTTAGAGTTTCAACCACAAAGAAAATAAACTATGTCGAAAAATTAAATATCAGAAATTATCCAGCTGTAAAATATACAATTTGAAATATTAATTTTGATAAGCTTCAGTACTTGTATCAGCCCATTAAACTTTAAATGCTATAAAATACATTAGATGAAAAGACAACCATTTTAAAGGCTAGTGATGATGATGATGATGATGCCGATGATGATGATGCCAGTGGATTTTCATTTGAAAAAACTAATCTGTTTGGTTTTTGATAACCAATGCTCAGAGGATTAAAAAATCTCAAATGACCATCGCCTGCTTTACCTTTGGGTTTCTCCTCCACCAGAAGACAGGCCACACTCTTCTCTTCTCCCACTACGAAGGCAACATCTCCTGATTCGTCCGTGGTTACCATCTTGAGGACCAAACGGTGCACTCTGCCCTGAACGCTCATTTGATTCAGATCATTATTTTGAAGGAGGTTGTCTGAAAGCCACCATTCCCCATTAGCGACACCAGAGTGTGATAGCTCAACCTCAAAGACGGCATCTTGCCCAGTGGTCACAGTAATGTCGCAGAGTTCTCGAATGATTCGCACATGCTCTGAGGGTGAATGGGATGATGAGAGGTCACAGAACAGTTCGGTGCAGAGTTTCCAGACAACATCACTATGAGGGTGTAACACTTCATTCCCAGATTTCAGGAACATAGATGCAGCGGCATTTTTTTAACACCCTAGAGCTACCAGGGTAATTATCAACAATCTGTCATAGTTCCACATACAAACAAATAAAATCTGATAAATGCCAGCAAAGCAGTAAAGTTTAAATTTCATTGCAACTAGAACATCGGACTCTCTAAATTTGTAACTTGTGAATCCAAGAGGATTAGTTGCAAGTAGAGGTTCCTCCTTTTTCCAGTACTTGATAATGGGACGAATATGAAATGAACTTCAGGAAGGGAGGAGATGAGAGACACAGACAGATGATAGATGAAGATGTGCTCTGTTACCTTTTACTGTCAGGGTAGCAGTGCTTTTCTGCTCTCCTGTATCACAGGTATATTCTCCACTATCCTCTGTGATCAGCTTGTGTATGATCAGGATGTGAGTGGTTGCTCTTTGCTCCATGGTGTATTTCTCTCCCCGTGTGAGAGCAGTTGAGCCCTTCCACCAGGTCACCTTGCAATCAGGACTGGAAGTCTCACAGGACAGAGAGGCTTCACCTCCTTCTCTGGCCTCCTGGCTTTTCAGCTCCTTCTTGAATACTAAAGGTGCAGCTGCCAGAAAGACCAATTTAATTATGATGAAAGACTTCAAAACTTTCAGAAGTGAACACAGATACCACAAACACACTGTAATCCAAGGCAAGATTGGACAGTACTTCCAAAAATTACATACAACGTGCTGCAAGGACACTGCTTCACCTAAGCAGTAAATCAAAGACTCAACACTTCCAGCTTCAGGTTAATTGAAGAAAAGTGAATCAACAGTAATGATGGCATTCAGTGATGTATAAATACTAAAAAATAACAAGAGTTGTATTAGTTCCAAGTTCAACAGAAAGTATGGCAAACATGCTATAGTGAGATGAAAGGAGTAAAGTAAGTAAAAATATAGTTAAAATAGAAAAAGACAACATCACGAGATCCCAAGTATCAAAATTCTGTTGATTTTGAGAACCTCTGAAAACATGGAGGCAGTGCATCCAACAACAAGAAGACAGAGGAGAAATGAGCAGAAGAAATCCCAAAGTTACTGTAAAAGCAAACTGGCAAAACTCCCAAAGAATACAATGCCTGCTAATTCCCTTACCTCTGACTGTCAGAGAAGCTGTGGAAGTGTGGTTTCCCACAGTGAAAGTTACTGTTCCTGAATCAGCTGTAGTGACCCCTCTGAGTGTGAGGCTGTGCAGCCGACCCTCGCCCTTGATCAGGTTCATTTCATTGTTCTGCAGAGGGACATCCTGGAGTTTCCACAGGGCCACGGGTGCCTCCTCATGAGAAACCAGACACTCGAAGCGGACATCTTCACCCTCATAAACAACGCAGCTCTCCAAGAATTTCAGTATTTTAACCTCGACCTCTGTTTGATAAATACAATTTAGAAGCACACAAAGTTTGGTGAAGTTCAAGTCGTGCAGATTAGATTTCTGCTGAGCTATAATTACGAGCGCCCAGTGAAGAAAACAGAGTGGTGTGAGTTAATATTTGTGAAGACAGAAAAGTGAAAAGCACAAATGGTGAGATCAGCGATCAAGCTCAAGAGAAAAGTGTGTGCAAATAACAAGAAGTGCACAAAACAGTGAACTGCTAAAATATATGAGACAAGAAACTTTTCTTGAACAATGAAATGCAGTTAGGAAGGATGGAAATAAAAGATTGAGGAAGTTCATGCTCAAGTGTTGTTTTGTGAAAAGATGGTCAATAAGAGGGAGAGATGTGGGACATGAAGTAGGACTGGACTCCAGCTCAAGAGAGCGCATGGACGGAAGAGTCTTAAAAAGAAAAAGTCCTACCCTTCACAGTGAGGACAGCTGAAGTCTTCTGGCTGCCTGTATCACAGGAGTACTCTCCTGAGTCAGTTCCTTGCAATTTGTAGATGACAAGTTCGACAACAGTTCCTTCCTGTTTGAGGTGATACTTGCTGCTGGATGTCAGCACCCGATCACCATGCCTCCAGACCACACTGATTCCTGGCTTTGTGATCTCACAACGAAGACAAGTGCTCTCTCCTGCCTGTCCTTCAAGGTTCTGCAGCTGGGTTTTGAAAAGGACAGGTTTGGCTGCAGAAGATTGGAGGGGAAAAAAATGAGGAAAAATGTTTAGGTGACATGAGAACATGAATACTTTTAATCCAAGTTTTAGCCTTTGACCCACATAAAAATAGTGTATGTGAAGTAGTAAGTAGCTGAGGTCGAACTCAAATCTACATGTTTTAGTTCAACCCCAAGGTCAAGTCAAACATTTTGAGCAATATTCTAACAAAGCTAAACCAAAATGCCACCACTGGATTTAAAATGCAAGCAACAGCATACCCTTCACAGCTAATTGTGCGGTGCTACGATGGTCACCAGCATCACATGTATAACTCCCAGAATCCCCCGGGTCAACATCATGGATTACTAGCGTGGCCAGGAGTCCTTTTTGTCTAATTTCATACTTGGCACAAGGACAAAGACCAAGTTCTCCCTTCCGCCACTCCAAAGGAACACCAGGTTTAGAAAGTTCACAGTTCAGGGTGACACTGTCCCCCTCGTCAGCCGTTTGGCTTTCCAGCTCTTTTGTGAAAATAACTGGGAGAGCTGATGGACAAGAAAAAGGAAAACAAGTAAGGACTAAGGAGAAATTAAGCAACAAATGAAGGACTTGATGGAAGAAGAAGACAACAAGAGAGATCCATCCTACCATTTACAACCAGAGACGCTGAGCTTGTAGCACCCTCTAAACAGCACGAATAGCTTCCTGTGTCCCCAGGTCTCAAATCAAGAACATGAAGCTCATGGCAGAGTCCTGATTGTTTTATCTGGTACTTTTCTCCAGAGCTTAGGACTTCTGATCCTTTCTTCCACTCTACATGGACTCCAGGTTTCGAGAGCTCACAGTGCAAAGTGACACTACCCCCGTCTTCAGCTACCTGGCTCTCCAGGTCTCGAATGAATATGACTGGAAGAACTTGGGATTGAATGGATAAAATAATGTGTTGATATGTATAGTGGTAACCCACAGGATTTGATAAGAGATGAAGATTTAGTTTGCTATAATGTTTTTTATCTACCTGACTAAGCTACAATTCTTCACTCAACTAAAAACAAAAACAGGAAATACAAAAAGCCTCCACACAAAACACAGGGACCCATGCGCCTATTCAAAGCATAGCATTTCAAAGTCTGTCAAACAAAGGCCTCAATTATTCCTGTTTGAAAAGAACAGAAAAGCAATTCCACAAATCTGACATTCAAAGGTAACATCAAGTGAGCAACAGCCGCTCAGGCTGAATACAAACATAATACGCAAAATAAAGAATTTCAGTCCAGTGCTCTGGTGTCGAGCGGTGCCAATGGGATGAATTCAAAACCAGCAGATTTATATTCACAGTGATTAACACAGTGCAGAAGAAAAACAAAAAAGTGAAGTTTCAGATGAATGAGAAAAAAAGAATGTTAATAAACTAGTAAAATACTCAAATGTGCAACTTCAAACTTGTCAGCCAGCAAAAACAAATGAGCCAAAGACTCGAGGATGTTTAACCTGTGCTATCGCAGCGTAATACTTGGAAAAGCCCAACAAGCCCAAAGGTGCTCTTAGAATTTTTCTAAAACACCAGCTGTAAAGTTATTTCTATTTAATGCTTAATATCAGTAAATATGAAATATATATCCAAGCATGTTGTTCCTTTTAAGCTCATAGGTTGGATGTTATACTCTATGATGCAAAGTGTGGTAAGGATTATGTTTTTATCTTTTAAAGGTTTGAGGTATTTTTCCTTCTGATTAAGACTAACTGAAAGGTTGTTGTAATATTCATATACCCCCAGTTGCCTGTTGTGAGAGGGTTGAGTGTCTTTCATGGCAGGCAGGCCGCCCATTGCATCCTTTTTGTCTCTGCTGGGAGTTGGGAAGGTGGTGACGGGAACCACAAAGTTGAAACTCTGACTTTTTTCTGTCTCTTTTTTATTTGTAGACTGCATTCATAGATGACCTCTGTGACAGACTTTAAAAAGTCAAGAGCTTCCATGGAATTTGCTTCCACACCACCAGCACATACCTTCAACTTTCTTTTGGGAGTCCCGCTTTGCACCTTCAACTTGCAAGGTCACTGCTGAGGTCTCTGCTGTAATTGTATTTATTTGTAGAAATATAAAAATGTAGGCTTTAGTTCAACTTACATTAACTAGAACATCAGTGTCACCAACAGACTGAATGATGCAACAAGTCAAAAGCAACATGCTGCACACATTTTTACATCCAGAATGCCCGAGACAGTATAGCACCATCTACAGTTGATTTCTAACCCTGACAGTGACTGAAAGTGGAAAAGCTCCTAGCTTTAATTTTTCAAATAATACACACACTCATACAATGCATGGGAAATGCAGTATCTTAATATAGTACTGACAGTGCCATAACAAATGAACATAATGAACACTGCATTACTGGAAGGAGTACAGCTCTTAGATCACTGTATTATTGAACTTTGTTTTCCACATTCCATCAAGTCAATGGGATCACAATTAAAGTAATTATAATTACCTCAAGTATAAGCTGAACTTTTCAATTAGTTGCACAGGACAATTTACAGAGCCAGGCCCAAATACATGACCACAAGCCACAATATACTGTATGTCTCGCAGACCTAAATCCCTTAGGTACCAGAGTAAGAGACAGAGGCAATCAGTACTGGCATCCATTATTTAAGATGAACCTAATTACAGACCAGTTCTTTGCAACAATCGTTACGACAACAACAAGAAGCACAGTGAACAAAACACTGAAGTGCAGCGCGTGAGATAAAAAAAAATATTGCAAAGCAGAAAAAAATATTCGGTATCATTTAATATTATAAAATCTCTTTCATATTGTGATAGGATTCTCTGAGGTGAGTAACTTTTATTTATTTACTTTGTGTTACTGTAAGTCTGTTTTTTTGTTTGTTTTTTTCTGTATAAAGTATTTACACTTTTTTGTACAATTCTGGTTTCTTATGCTGTGTAATGTTATGTTTTTTTGGTAGGCATGATTAACCGAATAAACTAAACTAAACTAAACTAAAGTAAGCAAAAACTTACTTCACAGAAGTAAAAATACTGTTATACTGTAAAGCCCAGTATTCAAAAGGAAGTACACATATTCAAAATAATAACTTGTGTAAAATGCCAAATTAATATTACTTCATTAAATAAATATTCAGTATTTTGTCAGGTGAGTAATGTTATAGTCTAATAAGAACCAATAAGTTCAATCATTAGATTTTTTTGTTAGTGGTCCCCCATGTTACATTTTTTCAGGCATTTAAACCAGTAAACTGGACGTGCATGGACCCTGTCTTTTATGGTCCAGTTATCAGGCACAGAACTGATGGAAACCCACCAAATCCAGTTGTTTTCAGTCACATGCAGACACTAAGATGTGTCTAAATTAGTTTCTAATGAAATTAAAATATCTAAAAGCAGGTAAGCAGCTTGGAGAAAAGAATGTGCAGTCTCAGTATAAACTACCTACTACGCATGTGTTCTCTGAACTTTTATCATCTGTACTTGAAAAGTCCATTTTCTCTCTCCTTCAAGGTGCCAAACATCTAATAATGCTGCCACGGAAACATGACATTTGTATAAATATCTGCTCTACAATAGAAAGTGGAAGTAGTGGTTGTTTTGAAGTGTGATGGGGGTTTTGTGTTTAAAATGGCATCAAATTCTTTACAGAATATAATAAACACAATAGGCAAACTTGCCCCTTTGTCAATTCAGAATCAACACAACTGAACTGAAACTGAACTAAATCATGAAATAATGAGGCCACAAATGTCCTGCAGATCTCTGTAGCTTCATTATTCTGTTAGGAACAGTCGTGAGGGGGGTGGCTGTCATCACATAACAAAGCACCGGTAGCCCTGCGAACACCTGATCAGCCTTTTAATGAAATGTACATGAAAGCATAAGATAATATTGATGAATATGTCAAAACATTAAAGAGTAAAAGCAATGACTTTTCTACAAATCTTTTCTCCTAAAAACAAAGTATGCTACATAAAAAAGAGAGTAAATTAAAATTGGTACTACTCACCTCTGCAAAGTTCTATTAAAAACCTCAGAGAATACCAAGTTATTTGCTTTTGTATTAATATAACCTTAGAAAGTTTAAAATAGTCATATAAACAAGCTACACTACAGACATGTCTCAATGCATCATTAAATGTGCCAAAAACGCATGCATGTAGCAAAACAAAGACTGAGCGTAATGTGGCAGGAAAGTGTACTGTAGTGCAAGAAACCTGTTGTCAATACAGAGATCAAATTCTTGCACACCTTCCCCCTGTTGTTTGGCCCTCTGTCTCTGAGTAGCTGGTTTGTCAGCTGTTCCAGCAACAGGCTTATCAGCTGGATTAAAACACAAAAACCACACAATCAGAGTTGTAACATGACTTGAATACAAGAGCCAGAGCCAGCCAAGCACGGATACAAACACAGATGTTCTTCTGCCATCTGCTTACAAGACTGCAAATTGCATTGAATGCAATAATAATAGGGTAGGTAAGAAAACATGAAGAAGCTAAACGCAAAAACAAAAAAGCCTCAGATATCAGCTCAGTGATCCAACATGTAAAAACAATACAAAATACCACTAACAACGTGGCACAAATAGAGCAACAAAACGTTTCCTGGTTAATACAGAACATAGCGCAAAAAGAAAACAAAGGACAGCTTCATTACTTATTTTAGCCATTTCGCTTATAATAGATAGATATAGATATAGACACTGAAGCCAAACTAACATGACCCCTCCCAACATAACATGAAACTGAACATTCACATTGCACTGGTAAATGTTAGAGTATCCAAAAAAAATCCATGCAAACATGTACTGAGTTACCTTCACTTCCCACTTTAAGCTCTCTTGGACCTCCCTGAATCTCCTGTTTGAGTAGCTGCTGTTTAGGAGTTTGCTCAGAAGTTGGCACTGTCACAGCTAAAGTGATTGAACACAACATTGGGCACACAATTTGAATTTACCATATTAAAGCAGCACATGTAATTCAAGTCTCATCAATACCAAAATCATAGACAGCTGATGGAAACAAAGGCATCTTCACATCTTCACCCTACAGTAAGTCAGTCCCCATGCAACAAAATAATCCAGTGACCACACAGATCCACGTGTTCAAACTGAAAATATTGCTGTTTTTCTGCAACAGTACCACAAACCACTACAAACATGACACAGATCGAGACATTTTTTCAGTGAGTGCAAATCAGCACATTTGTAGCCGTCCCACATTAAAGCTAAGGCAAGCAAAACACAAATGAAGCCAGAAAGCAACAAGGCAATTTAAGCCAAGTTATGACCCAACAACTTTCTCCCTTTCTCCCAGCAGCCAAACACAGGGATACAAAGTCCTGAATCGCTTCATGGGTCCTTTCAACAGAGTTGCATTGAACACTGATTGATTGCAAAGGCGCATTGAAAACAGGCTAAAGCAACAAACAACGTGAGAATCTACTGAAAATTACCATCTCATTTATCTCTTGTCTCTTGTGCTTGTCTTTAGCAGCTACATAGTGAGATTCAGGCATGTTAGCTGAAATGCAAATATGATTTGGATATGGAAATATTCAAAGTTGCAGCATCAAGGAAAAGACATACATGCATACCCTTTTGTGAGACAAAAGGAACATTCGCCACTTTAAAAATAAAGAAAATAGCATACTGACAAATATGTCATGCATTTTATAGACCAAGCAAGGTACAATTTAAAGGAGGATTCCACATGGCAACACAGACCAAGTATCAAGATGGACAGAGCACATAAGAGCCTGTTATTACTATTAGATCACCTTCATCCCTTCATACCTTTTCCTTTGGCCTCCTCCCTCTTAGATTCTGTAGCATCTGAAGGAGGAGCTGTCAGCTTCACAGCTGAGAGGAAATCATTTTAATTCAGATTGCTGTACATCATCATTTACCTCACCGATATCAACTTAAAACCAAATATCATCTGACAAAAATGGTTCAAAAAGGGAGTTTCAGGCCCAATAAAACAGAGCCAGTGACTGCAACACAACATTAATGAGGAACAGTTGACTTGTAGACAAGAGAAATTTACAGACTAACAGGAATTTAAGGTCCAGTGCCAAGACTGCCACCAATGAAAACTGCCAAAATACACAAAAAAAGCAGCAATTCAATTCAGCTGTATTTATACAGAGCCAAATTATAACAACAGTCGCTTCAAGGTGCTTTATACATATATTGTAGGGTAAAGATGCTACAATAATACAAAGCAACAAACAGGACTGTCTGTGAAAAAAAGACTGTTTGGCTTTATAATCTCAAATGCTCCGTAAGGAAAAGTCTAGGCAGCGAGGCAAAATCTTCTCAAGAAACGTCAAACCGTCAAAATGCAGAGCACACTGCAGAAAAGCAATTCAAGGAATGACCTGTTTGAACCTGCTGACGTGAAGAACAATGTAAAAGCCACAAGAATGACATTTCATTGCCCAGCAAACAGAAACAAAGCAAGTAAATAAATAGATAGTCAGGGAAATTTCAAAGCTAAAGCAAGTGCCACAATACAATAGTCTAGATTAGTCAATCTAGACTAAACCAGTAAAATATAACACAACCATTCATGTAGTTTAATCTATTCAATATAGCTATGTCTGCAATTGAATTTGAACACTACAGCTGTAGTGACAAAAAAGTTTAAAAAAGTCTGAATAAATATTACTGTATTACAAAGAAAATCTTTATATACCATACAGTAGGAGATTTAAATCACAAATCCTACCCTTGATCTTGAGGTTGGCTGTGGTCTTCTGGTCTCCACACACACAGCTGTAGTCTCCACTGTCTTCAGGCACCACCTTGTTGATCACAAGTTCATTCACAGAGGCTTTCTGCTTCATCTGGTACTTTTCTCCAGACTTCAGGACCTGCGTTCCCTTCTTCCACTCAACCGGGACTCCAGCTTTAGAGAGCTCACAGCGCAGAATAATGTCAGCTCCCTCGTCAGCCTGCTGGCTCTCCAACTTCTGTTTGAAGGTTGCTGGTTGGGCTGTGCCATTATTAGTTCATTAGTAAACAGTGACAGGCCACACCATAAGATACAAAAACACATATATAAAACATATTGAAAAACTGCATTCAACCACGGCATGCTGACATAAGCAAACTATATGGAGTAACTGTACAGAAATCCTCTTCCTACCCTTTATATTTAGACTAGCTGTGGTCTTCTGGTCTCCACACACACAGCTGTAGTCTCCACTGTCTTCAGGCACCACCTTGTTGATCACAAGTTCATTCACAGAGGCTTTCTGCTTCATCTGGTACTTCTCTCCAGACTTCAGGACCTGCGTTCCCTTCTTCCACTCAACCAGCACTCCAGCTTTAGAGAGCTCACAGTGCAAAGTAACACTCCCTCCCTCCTCAGCCTGCAGGCTCTCCAACTTCTGTTTGAAGGTCACTGGTTGGGCTGAGCCATTATTATTTGATTAGCAGTCAGTTGCATGCCATGACATAAAATACAGAAATACGATTATTTAAGTAAAATAAGTAAAAAGAAAACACAAAAGACACACACTGACAGTTCACAACCATGATTAAATGCAGACTATATAAAAAACATGTCTATAGTATATGTGCATACATAATTTTCTATACGTAAAAAGACAACAACCAGCTTTAACAGCTAGCTTTTGGAAAATTATAAATCCTACCCTTAATATTTAGACTAGCTGTGGTCTTCTGCTCTCCACACACACAGCTGTAGTCTCCACTGTCTTCAGGCACCACCTTGTTGATCACAAGTTCATTCACAGAGGCTTTCTGCTTCATCTGGTACTTTTCTCCAGACTTCAGGACCT